>VXBP01004946.1:2402-122811 GCA_013400115.1 Rhinopomastus cyanomelas | reverse complement strand
CTGGTGAAACCACATCTGCAGTATTGTGTCCAGTTCTGTGCTCCTCAGTTCAAGAGGGATGTGGAGCTGCTGGAGAGAGTCCAGCATAGGGCAATGAGGATGATGAAGGAGGTGGAGCACCTCCCTTATGAGGAGAGTCTGAGGGAGCTGGGTCTCTTTAGCTTGGAGGAGACTGAGGGGTGAGCTCATTACTGTCTCTAAATATTTGAAGGGTGGGTGTCAGGAGGATGAAGCCAGGATCTTCTCACTAGTGATAGGACGAGGTGCAATGGTTGTAAGCTGGAACATAGGAGGTTCCACATCAATCTGAGAAGGAGCTTCTTCACAGTGAGGGTGACAAAACACTGGAACAGGCTGCCCAGGGAGGTTGTGAAGTCTCCTTCACTGGAGATATTTAAGACCCACCTGGATGTGTTCCTATGTGACTTGGTCTAGGTGATCCTGCTGTTGCAGGGGGATTGGACTAGATGATCTTCAAGGTCCCTTCCAATCCCTAATGATTGTATGATTCTGTGATTCATGTGGGAAGTAAAAGTACAATGTGATATTGGAAGTGACATGAAAAATATCTCCTTGCCTGAGGCTTCCCTGCTCCAGCCCACCAACAAGGGCAATGGCCAAGCAGAGAAATCACTGCAGGCAGCTTTGCTCTTGGCTGCTTTTAGTCCATGGTGATTAACTTTTCACTAATGGGGAAAGTAACAGCATTTACTGTGGTGCCATGTTGGAATTATATAGTTCCACTGCTCATAATATTACTACTACTTTATTTGAATAAAGTCTGTCTGAACCAGGAAAAAAGAAGTTGCTCAACCACAAAAACAAGAAAAGCCTCTCCACATAGGCTTGTCCAATGCATCACTAATTTCTCCCCAAGACAGACTGGTTTCACAAATCTTCTCAGCTCCAACAAATCACTACATTCCCATGGAATGAAAAGCATGATGAAAAAACCCAACTTTAAACATGAAAGGAAAGTTAATCTATAACTGGACTTTAAAAAACCTCCTTGATATTTTTGATGAAATATTTATAGTTCCTATGTATTGTTGTAGTTCTTATATATAGTTTAAAAGGCACCAGCAAAGTTATATTACACTTCAGAAAATGCCTCACAGATGAGCACAGAAGTAATTTGTTTAGCTTATGAAAAAAAACCCAAAATCCATCCTCCCCCAAACCGAAAAAAAATGTGTCATGTCATTTGATTACAATATATCAGTGTTCTTTTAGAGAGGAAATAGTGGGAATTATTAGACTTGTTAATCCAGCAAGAAAAAAATGTAATAGGCAGCACAAAAAAGGGAAGTTTGACTGCTCCAAACTGCAAAAAAATGCAGTATTTTAAGACTGAGATTAGTCATTGGAACAAGGTGCTAATAAAAGCAGCAAATTCTTCCTTTTATTCAGCCTTCAGAAGCACAATAACTGGGTTTTTTTCCAAAAATAAGCATTAGTCAAACTCAAGTGATGAAGACTGATAAAGGAGTGACTATGTAAATGTTCATGGCTTGTGATGTGCAGGTTAGATTTCATGCTCTACTGATATAATCTATCCTTAAATGCTCCAAGTACATACAGCATTCTGCTTGTTTCTGCCATAATGATCAGAATTTAACAAATCTAACTTTTTATTCTTCTTCACTTCTATTTTTTGTCAGAAAATGGGGAGAGAATTGCCATGTGCTTGTCTGTATTTGCTTTGTTATTTCCAATGCTCTTAAACCTTGATAAGAAACAGAATTCACTTACGACCCCTTGACACTCATATGGCTTTGACACAAACAGACCTGGGGCCATGGTATTTAGGGGCCACTTTATTTATCACAGCCAAGCTTACAAAAATGAAAGATGCTCACTGCACATGCCGCAGCCTCGGGCATGTGGGATAAATGACAAGCTCCTTGGGATCTCATTTCAGTGCTTCCAACAAACATACTCTAAAAGTGTTTAAGTAAATACATTATTTAAAAGCTGGTTTTGGGGGGTTTTATGTGAATGAAACAGTGAAATTCAATTTTATTTGTGTTGCGTATGTTCCACACCAGCCTACTGCCTGCTACATCTTCTTAAGTGATACTACTTAAGTGATGCTATGGTGGTATTACCGCTGCCAGAAGTGATATTGCCATATCTATTTGCAAAGCAAGCTCCTACTGCATCTCCCATTTCTGAATGATGTCCAGCACTGAGTTTAAGTGGGAATACAGATTTGTTAATAGCAGTGCTCTTGAACTGTGGTGAAGTGCTGCAAAGCAACAGTTTCACTGTACCATTTACTCCAGAGTGTTATTCTACACATGTCATGTCTGTCTTCTACAGGCTCTTTCTGTATATCCACATCCAGCACTGCATGGAGTATGCCCTAATCTCAGCCTAGCACCACTATTTTCTAGAAAATAACATCCACACATCTTTCTCAGCATCAGGTTCTTCCCGGACTGGGGACAGAGAAGGCAGCCACAGCTATATGGCTTAGAATCATAGAATCGTTTAGGTTAGAAATGACCTGGACCACAGAGTTCAACCATTAACCTAACTATCTCAAGCCCACTGGTAAACCAGGTCCCTAAGATCCAGATCATAGAATCATAGAATCATAGAATCATTACGGATCGGAAGGGACCTCGAAAGATCATCCAGTCCAATCCGCCTGCAACAGCAGGATCACCTAAACCAAGTCACACAGGAACCCGTCCAGTCGGGTCTTGAACACCTCCAGAGAAGGAGACTCCACAACCCCCCTGGGCAGCCTGTTCCAGTGCTCCGTCACCCTCACTGTGAAGAAGTTCCTTCTCAGGTTGATGCGGAACCTCCTATGTTCCAGCTTACAACCATTGCCCCTTGTCCTATCACTACATGACACCGAGAACAGCCCAGTGCCATCCTCCTGACACCCACCCCTCAAATATTTGTAGACATTAATGAGGTCGCCCCTCAGTCTCCTCTTATCCAAGCTAAAGAGACCCAGCTCCCTCAACCTCTCCTCATAAGGGAGGTGTTCCACCTCTCTTATCATCTTTGTTGCCCTACGCTGAACTCTCTCCAGCAGCTCCACATCCCTCTTGTACTGAGGAGCCCAGAACTGGACACAATACTCCAGGTGTGGTCTCACCAGGGCAGAGTAGAGGGGGAGAAGAACCTCTCTTGATCTGCTAACCACCCCTCTTCTAATCCACCCCAGGATGCCGTTGGCCTTCTTGGCCACAAGAGCACATTGCTGGCTCATAGTCATCTTGTTGTCCACCAGGACCCCCAAGTCCCTTTCCCCTACACTACACTCCAACCGGTCAGTCCCCAGCCTATACTGGTACCTGGGGTTGTTCTTGCCCAGATGCAAGACTCTGCACTTACTCTTGTTATAGCTCATTAGATTCTTCTCTGCCCAGTTCTCCAGCCTGTCAGACAACTATTAAACATATCCAGGTATGGCAATTCAACCCCCTACCTGGGCAGCCTGTTCCAAGGCCTGATGACCCTTTCAATAGAGAAGTTTTGCCTAATTTCTAACCTGGACTTCCTCTGATGAAACTTGAAGGCATTTCCTCTTCTCCTATCACTTGTTAATTCTGAGAAGCGACCAACGTCCACTTCTCTACAACCTCCTTTCAGGTAGCTGCAAACAGCAATAAGGTCTCCCCTCAGACTGCTTTTCTTCAGACTGTCCCCAGTTCTGTTAGTAACTCCTCTAAAAGCTTTTTCTCCAAAGCCTTTTCCAGCCTCTTTGGCTTGTTTAGGGTACTGGTAGAGAGCACGACACCCCGCAGCAATGGCCAGTCCCCAGGTGGGCTCAGGGACAGCACAGGGGATGTGCTGGAAGGAGATGGGCTACGCAAGAAGAGCGACAGGCAGGAGGGGCGGCAGCTGAACGAACCGTGGTCCGGAGCTTTGAGAAGGGTAGCCAAAGGCCGGCCAACAGTGCCGTGTGACATGATCGTGCCCCATCAGGAGTGCGTGCCCCAGTAAGAAATGTGTCCAGAACCAGTGGGGTTCTGGATAATTTGAAAGGGGTAACGAGTCGCTTTCCAACTCCGGGGTGCACGTCCTGCCTCTGCCTCACTGTGACAAGCCAGGAGTAATGTTCAAACACGGACTGTCACCTCCGCAACTCCCTGCGTGGGGACAAGCATTCGGTGCAGAAAATTCACGGCAGCTTTGAGACAGCGAGATCTGCACTTACTGTGACTCGTCGGTGGACCGAAGCGGTGTCTGCCCGTCACCACCCTGCTCCGCTCCAGCCCGGCTCCCGTCTCAGCCCGGCCAGCGCCGCCACTGACCGGCACTGCCCCACCCTCCAGGGGCCTGCCCCCGCACCGCATCGTTCTCGCCGCCAGGGAGCAGCAAAGCCACAACGTGCGGCGGCTCCTCACCGGGCGCAGGCGCGGAGGCGGTGCACTGCCCTTGCTCCGAGCGCAGCAGCGGCGCGGGGAGCAGTAGGGTGGATGTTTGGGGTGTTTTCGCAGAAACTGGGTATTTTTGCCTTAGTGTGCACGGCTCTCAAGTAAGTGCCACAGTGCAAGGGGCAGCAGCCTCGCAAGAGGGTAGGGGGCTCCGGGCTGTTTGTGTTGGGTAGGCAGTCCGCGGGTGCGTTCCGCATTAACAAGGGCGCTCTGGATTAAGCGCCGCCGGGGCGTTAGAGGGCTGCAGTGATGTGAAGCCAGGGTTTGTCCCAGCTCAAGGAAAGCTGGCATAGGTTCTTTGCCAAATCCCAGCGGTTTAGTCTCTCGTCTGTTTGTTTTTATCAATTGACTGTTGGCCAAACATGAACCTTGGCCGAGGTGGCCAAGGCAGCCAGTGCTAGCCTGGCTTGTATCAGCAATAGTGTGGCCAGCAGCCTTAGGGAAGTGATTGCACCCCTGTACTTGGCACAGTTTGGGGCACCTCATTACAGAAATTCAGGAACAGGTGCAAAGAAGGGCAACAGTGTTGGCAAAGGATCTGGAAAAAAAGCCTCAAGAGGAGCTGCTGAGGCCTGTTTACTCTGAAGAAAAGGACTGTGTTTAAAAGTGATATAGATAGCTTCAAGGCAAGGCTTGGCAGTGGGCTTCCTACAGTTGGATTAATGGTTGGACTTGAAGAGGAGATTGAGAGGAGACCTTCTTACCCTCTACAACTACCTGAAGGGGCATTATAGAGCAGTGAGTGCTGGTCTCTTCTCACAAGTAATTACTGGTAGAACAAGAGGGAATGGCCTCAGGCTATACCAGGGGAGGTTTAAGCTGGACGTTGGGAAACATTTTTTTACTGAACAGAGTGGTCAGGCATTGGAACAGGCTGCCCAGAGAGGGGGCTGAGTCACAATCCCTGGATGTATTTAAAAATCATTTAGATGTGGTGCTTAAAGATATGATTTAGTGGTGAACTTGGTGGAGTAGAATTTATGATCTCAAGGATCTTTTACAGCCTGAATGATTATATGATGTTACTGTTTTTTTCCAACTTAAATAGTTGTATGATTCTATGACAGTAGAGTTTTCCTTAAAGTATACACACAGCATGGGAAAAACCAAGTAGTTGTGATTTCATGACAGTAGAGTTTTCCTTAAAGTATACACACAGCACGGGAAAAACCAAGTAGTTGTGATTTCTCTATTTGAATGCACACTCAGCAGCTTCTCTATAAAATAGAATGAAGTGCAGCTTGCACAAGTACTTCATTTAGGGAAGATCAGTAGGAGGAAAAAGAGGCACAAATGCTGACAGGTTGGCTCTGCCTTCAGACAGTTGGTGAATGGTGGAGAAAATTCCTTAGGAATTTCTGAGGCCTTTGTTAGATCATTTTTGCCCCTCCCTTACCTGGAGCAGTGCAGAAAGTAGGTGCCTCTCATGTGAACGGAGGGGTCAGGTTCCAGTCTACAGGTACTACCAAAGAAGTTGAGAAGGGAGCTGATGGCTTAGTTAAATATTAAGAAGAAAAGCAGCTGGCAGAACCCCGATATCTGGAGAAAGACACAAATCCTCGGAAGTCAAACAAGGGAAGGCAAGATGTATTGCCACCGACCAGACAGAGAGAAAACAAGATAAGGTGATTTATGACCAGGCAGGGAAAAACAGGATAAAGATGTTTTATGTAAGTCTTTTTGGAATTTTAAGAAGTAAACATCTTCTGTAATCATGTAAGTGTATAAAAACCTGTAGCCAGTAACAGCAGGTACAGCTTTTTGGCACTAAACTTACCTACCTAAGACTCAGTCATGAGTCTTGGTGTCCTTTCGCTAAGTAACCTTGATTCAGAGCAGTGGACACGGATACCCACCATCCTGGCTCCATCCTGCAGAGTTTCTGCCTTGTGGTAGTCAAGGCTCTGCAAGTCCTTAATGCACCGAGCAAAGGCTTAGTGATGTGGGAAATGCAGGCAAGGCCACAGCACATACAGATACCTTCACCATGCTTAACGTTTGTCCATCATAGTGGGACAGGATCCAGCACTGGCAGCATGTGCCTGAACAGCCAGTCAGCAGAGTCTTCTGATCAGCCAGCTCTGTAATGTCACGATTTTTTGTCTTCCCAAAAAGCTGTTTGTACCCACAGACAGAGGCAGAGTTAAAGCTGGAAGCTTTGGAATTCAAGCTCCACTGGGAAGGAAGCAGCTCCATTTAACATTTGTTTTTCCACTTCTCTGTTTACTTTCTGTAATTAAAATAGGAGATTATTCACAAATCTGCAGCAGCCCTGGGTAAAGCAAATGAGATTCTTTCAGCAATTAAGGTCTGCAGAAAGCCAACAGTCTTACCGTCTTGCACTTCCAGACCAGACTCGCCCCTTGATGTATCTCAGTTCTTCCAAAGGCTCCTCGAACAAAAGAGTTGGAGACAGCACCCACCTCCTGGTAGTGTTTCTGGAGGGTGGCAGGGGCTGGTCTCTGGGTGCGATTTTGGTTACACGGTTCTTTCTCCACCCTGTGGCTGCGCTGGGCTTTACAGCTGCTTCCTGAGCACCTAGGGACCTACTGTAGTGTTCTCATACCTTTTTCAGAAGCTGTAGGGACAAAACCTTTTAAACTTTGCTTATGTGGGGCTGGGGGCCGCGGTGGCACAGAGGCGGGTCAGAAAATGCTGTTACCTTAGTTGCCTTTCTTAGCGGAGCTTTATCTTTTGGACTCTACACAAATCAAATGATTTTCAAGTAGAAGCCGTTTTATTGTCAAAACTTAAGAAATATATACTCTTTTGCCCAACACTGATTGGTCCATTTAAACACCAAAACAACCTGTACGGCAATCTCATTGGCCACCATACGCTGTCCGTGAGGTATCCATGTCTTTGTTATTGCTACCTCTTGTTTCTTCCGGTGATGGTTAGCCTTAGACAAAGACCTCCACTTGTGCTAATCGCCACACTTAAGCCGACTCTCAACATTAATTCACATGTTAAAATGTTCCAACTGTCCTTGCTCTTACAACAATGATTCCACAGAACCCCGTGTCTCCACCCAGAATGCATTTCAACTTTCATGTCTGAGTCCCCACCTGCCTGAGGCAATGCAAGAGAGGCAGTTTTGCTTAGTGGTTGGTTCTGAGATACAACATCCAATGCAAGGAACTGGGTCTGTGGGGACTGGGAAGGCCATGGGGACAAGCAGCCTTGTGTCATTCAGAGGTGTAACACTGTGTTACCTAGGATAGGCTGATTAAATTCCTCTACCACACCTCTACATTTTTTTGCTGTAGTTTCAATGTAGTCAATTTTAGTAATGTATATACCCTAACAGCAGCTTGCAAGAAAGATAGTCCAAAACCTGTAGTAGCTCACCTATTATTCACTCTCCTCAGTCCTGACTTAAACTCTCTCAGAAATTCATTTCTCAAAAAGGTTTTGGGTGCAGTTTCCAATGAGTATTTTGACTGCAAAGGACATTTAATACTATGTCTTGCTGAAGTTTAAGATGTCATTTTCAAAGATGCATAATACCCCCAGCAATAGAAATTATAAGGTAAGTGTAATGACATTTTGTCTTGTGGATGGGAACTGGACAGTGGTATTCTCTGTAAAAAGATCTGACCTCTGACCCTTTTTGTGCAAGTTTTCGTGGGATTTGTCACTTGTTGGCAAATTCTGCTTGCCCTAAATCCTCACTGTGGCTGTCACAGAGTCTAAGGAGTATATGCAGGCCTTCAACTTTCAGAAACAAATATTTTGTTAAATCATCTTATTTTGCACATTTACTAAATCACAGTAAAAGGTACCTTCAAGACATATAAATGAACACCAACTCAGTTTATAACTATAATGTGAAAGCAAGATTGAATCATTCTTAAGGTTGGAATAGACCTTCAGGATCATCAAATCCCAACTGTCTAATAAGGCATCAAAGTGCAACACCGACAAGACATCTCTGTTTTAAAGTAATTTTGCGCTTGTTTTCTAGCAACAGTCAGGTTTAATATGGACAAGCAATTTAATCTGCGAAGACTTCCCAAACTAAAGCCTGAAATTTCTATTCTTCCTTTTGCTTTTCTGATGCTTTTCTACTTTGTTTCTTCCCCACTAGAAACAGAAACATTAAATACCACAATTTTCTGCCATGAGGCAGTCCATAATACATGCTCATGTTTTTAGGGTTTTCTCGTCTCTCACTCTTTTTTTTTTTTTTCTCTGCAGAACCTTCTAATGTACAGAGAAGATGTTCAACACTACACATTAAACATTTGCCTTGTAGTCTGATGCCCACAACATTATCTGGGCTCTGCTCACTATCTTAGCCTTCTCAGGTAGTGCTCTTCATACACATAAATATTTGTATTTTAAATATTTCACAATCAAAAATGTCCTTGGTTTTTACAGCGTATATTTTCTATCTGACTGGGGACATTAGGAAACCATGTATAGGAGCTAGGAGCTTAGAAGCAACTTAGCAGACAAGATGGACAAAGGAGCAAGCAAGCAATGGCTGTTTTTGTATCCATTATTCTATGTGATGAGTCAAGCAGACCTTTGCTGTGAATAACTTCTTTTAAGAAACCAGTAACTGATAAAGAAAACCGGTCTAAGCTGACTTCATTGTCTGGACTCTGACCAAGTACTAAAGTAAGCATACATGAGACCTAAAGGTTACTCGTGGTGATGAGGAGGAGGGTACTGCCTTCATCCCCAAGACCCTTAATGACCACCACCAATTAGCATCACACAAGTGCAGAAGGGAGGAGATTAGGGCAATGAACTCTTGGAACTAATTTTAATGCGAAGCGGGAATAGCCATAAATATGTGTAGGCATATTGGGAAGCTTACTGAATATGTAACTATTAGGTGCATAAAAGAACGAGCTTTTTGCAAGGCTGGTGTGCACGCTTGTAGAGGTACTAGCCCTCGTGCACCCACCTCCTCACTAATAACATACCTCCTCACTAACTCCTACTGCGTTTGTGGGTCTTTTCTGCCCATCACTATCCTCTACTTAAGGCGCTTGTGGAAAGTGTTAGGTAAATCAGCTGTGGCACAGCATTTGCACAGCATGCAATGGAATCATAAAACTGGGCACATAAATGTTTTTATGGGTATGGACTTCTATGGGCTAAATTCCATATTTCTTCCTGAATTTAGTGCATTCTGCTGAATTAGCTTCTGATCTCTTTTGCCATCCCCTAGCACATCTGGCAAGAGGTCTGGGCTACAAGCAGATAAGGTATCAAGCTATTTGTTCCTTTGAGGTTGTTTGCCCCCTGGAGAAAAATCATGCAGCTGTGGACAAATACTAAATAAGAAATAAGTAAGGCCTCACTTTTTTTCTACCTTAAATTTTATGTTTTGTATAAAGAAGGAGCTATTTTAAGCATTAATTTTGTAAGATTTAAGATTTAGCTGCAAAAGATTCCCTTCGGACTATCTCAAACTGTTACTCTGTCAGCAGAAAAGCAAACACGCTACTAACTGAGCTGTCACAACCTGCTTTGAAAAGTTAATCTAACCCTCTCTCTCTCTCTCTCTCTCCATCTTGTACAGTAGTCATGCAAGCTGACCTGTCAATTGTGAGCAGACAAAAACATAGGCAAGGAGTACCAAGGGAGAATTAAAAGACCATGGCATAAGGATGCTGGGAGAAGCACATTCAGGAACACTCCAATGACTTTTGATAAAAGGGTCTTTTCAGCAAAAAAAAGGTTGGTAGTTTGGCAGTAGAGATTTGAGCATAAGGCACAAGGAAAATAAGAGATACAGGCTGGAGGATTATCATGGTAGGGAAAAGATGTTGAGGAGGTGTTACTTTACAGTATCAGGAGACCTCTTTGGCCCCCAGAGATGGACACTGGAGTGAGGTGAGAAGGATTCGAGAACTTTGCCTAAGGGTATTGCAGAAAGGAAGAAAGGAGTAGACATGACAGGGATATTTATTAGACAAGCCTGATGACAATGATTGTTGTCAATACCCTCCCTGTGCACACTCCCAACGCCTTCTTGCTTCTGTGCAAGCAGCTGCCAACAGTGTGATGGTGCACATTAAGGTAAGTTTGCACCAGCAGGTTAATTGTCCTTTCTCTTGACTAATCACTGGCCAGTGACAGCTAAAACTGCTGTATTCTAGGACAAGTGTATTCTGCTGAGTGGCTGCTGCATTGTAGATGGCTGTCCATGACAGTCTAGTTGTGGTAGCCTGGTGTTGGACAACTGAAGACGGTCCTGACCCATGTGGTTATTTAGATTGTCATTTCTGTCTGAGTGTTCCTGCATTCTTACTGTCTGCAGCCTTCTGGGCAAGACTCAGACCAAACTTAAACCTCTCTTCCCTCACAGTTTTATTTCCCTCCCTAGTTGTTCATATATCATCCCAGCACAGCTGTTTATATATGGACCTGTCACACTTGCTTCTGTGGTTCCTTCAGTTTCAGTCAAATGTCTGTGAGCTGCTGTTCTGAAAACAAAGAGTTTTCAATTAATAAACCATGTATAGGAGCAGATTTTTTTAAACATGTATTAGTAGAATAGCTATGCCTTTTTAGTAGAATAGCTATGCCAGGTTTTCTTGTCCAAAAGTGTTGACAGAATTTCCAAGTGTAGCTTAATGACTTCATGTAAAAATACGTGCTGCTTTCCTCTAAAAATGCACACCTTCTACTGGCTATTTGCCAGTAGACCCTCCATATTATGTCAGACCAAAGGTTCTTCAATAATATTTTAAGTTTACTGTCTTACCTTTGAGGAATAGACTATCAGAACTCACAAAGCCAGTTACAGCTGAAGAATTATTTAAAAATCTATCCCTTCTCAGCGGCAGCATCTCAATTGAAAACTGCACTCAGATGAAGATGTTTAATGCCTACTTCTGTCTCTAGTGGAAATACCAACTGGACACACCTGCTGACACACTTTGATCACTGGAAGGGTGATCAACAGCTTGATCTCACAGGGAACATCAGCATAGCTACTTCAGTCAGAAGTAAGACTATGACTCCAGGCACAAAGAATGTAAGACATACCTCTGTAGTAGCATTCAGGAAACATAAATGCAGAAAGAAATGCAGAGGTATTCTGATAATCTTTTTTCTAGCCCCCTTTGAAAATAGGGGGGTTGAAAATATAAGTAACTTTTCCATAGTATTTTCCTATAGATTGCTGATAAAACATCTTACTAGAAGGGATAAAGATTAAAAAAAACCCAACGGATTGAAACTAGATATATATTGATTGAAAACTTGATATATATTGCTTAATCATCCTAGAAACCTGATCTGTTTAAATGATCAGAGATTAAAGACCTCTTTAATCACAATTTATAAATGCCAAATCTAGCAGTTGAAGGTATAATGTTATTCAGTGGCTAACCTAATTCAGACCGTAAATAATGCTCTCATTAGTTATCTGTGTGCACATTAATTGCTGAAATAATCTATCAAAGATTGCCTATCACTAAAAAGAAATCAACATTGGATTTTTTATTTTATAGACATGCTTTAATTCAGCAACATCTATTGGGCTTGAAGCAAATTAATTAATGGATACCCAGTGACCTCTATTACTGAAACAGCTGGAGTAAATAATTGTAAAGCCTATCTAAATCATCAAGTTCTTTAATTTGTCCACCACAAATAACAACCTCATATCTTGGATATGTGGTGCAAGGCTCATGTCTTCCTTTGGTTGTCCTAATCACAACACCAAAATATCCTATGCAGAGGGTAACTCTTTCCTCTAGTAGTCAGAAAGAACCCCAAAACTGTCCTCTAAATCTTGTTGCCACCTTTCTCAGCAAGCCCTCACAGAGGGCACACTGGGATCAGATAGGGACATTTCCACTGGCACTGTTGTCCAAAAGGATTAGAGAGGTTGAGATGTTGTTTGGGGCTGCAACTACATCCTACTGAGAGATGTCCTGTGACAGTTTTAGTAGTTTTGCATCTTTTAAAATGCATTGCAGCACAACCTGGGACCAATGTATTCATCTGTCAAGGTGATATACATATTGTTAAGCTCATGGTCGGGCATTTCTGAAGCCTAATCATTGATCTGCCTGTTTCTGGACGGGGGTATTTCACTTAACCTCTCTGTGACTGTGTGTCAAATGACAACAGTCTGCTCTAGGGACTTGGGAGTGTTTGGTGGTGTTTTGCAGTACACTGTAATAGCTCAGCATTTCACAGTGTCTTGCCTTTCACCTCTATTGGCAATGGCTTAAAAAAGTAGCATAAAAACATTTCTCATCACACAAGTTGACTTGTGTGTGAGAGCCTTTCAAGACAACTTTGGCTTTAGTCTGAGGAAAATACATTTCCTAACACTGAAGGTATACCCAATTCTTGTACACCAAACAATACACTGAAGCTCTGCGAATGGCTCAAAAGCACGGACACGGCCATGTGGTGAGTCACCATATAGTAACGTCTATATTTACTGTTCTCAGCAGTCTCACCCAACACTTCTATTACAATTTACTATTTCTAGAAAGCTGTTTCAATCTGCTGCTAGTTTTAGCAAAGGGTACCCGTTTTTGCATTGGTGCAATGTAGGGATTTTTCTTCTGTCAGTCATAGCCACATCACACATTGGCTTAACCTAAAGCCTGGTAGACAGATTTACCCAAGGATTTATTTTGTAAAACTCTTATTCTACTTTTCCTGCCAGTAGGAGCTGAAACTTTATAAAACTTTTGCATATGAAATTGTGCCAAATGGCAGTCATGGAAGTAACCACTAACTATGGAGAGCCAGGTGATCAACACAACTCCTTCTCCAGCTCCAGGCTATGTCAGCTGGGCTTTCTATGGACGGTTGGATTTTCTTTCCAGTATGGCTCTTCTGCTCACTCCTGGCTATTAGATGACATGCTTGCAGAATTGTTCCTCACCCACACAGAGATAAATGCAACAGGTCAGAAGAGGGTTACTGTTCAAAGTGACTCAGCTCTGGCTTACTTTGACAGGCATATAAGCAGCTCAGGAGCAGATTAAAAGGGACAGTAAGCTGAAACATGGATGGTGGGGGAGAAGAGAGGTGTTCAGCTGAAGAAAACAGCTTCTGCTAACACAGACAAATTGTAGAGTGAGCATGTGTCCCAGCCTCCGTTTTGCTTCAATTCTCATCTCTCTAAAATGAGGAGTACAAGTATGATTTTTTTTTTTCTGCATACCTCCCTGTTAATGCTAAATTTTAATTTGTCCACTGAACACTTTAAAAGCTCCCTTCTTGGTCCTGAGTCACTTCCTGTTCACTTCTAAAAACACTGGTCTTGATCATATTGTGGCTCCTGTTACATAGCAGAACCACTCTAATTAGTACTTGAACTTGTTCCTGACTGTTGCTTCTGAAGAATCTGGAGGTATTTCCTCACATCCATTCTTTAATGAAAAATTAATCTGTTAATAATGTTAAAGTCTGTTAATGAAAAATTTACCTTCTGTGACTGGTGATGAGTTTGCAAATCATAATAACTGAAGTCACAAAAACTTAATTTAAAAGATTGCTCTTAAGTGATTGGTTGCTATGGCCAGTGTGTTCCAGCTACCAGCACCAGTCCTGCATTGGATACAACATGGAGAATGGGGAATGTGCAGCTACTTAAATGGGATAAAATAAGAAGTGTGTATCTGGATCTTTTATGTTTGGGCTTCAGGCAAAGTTAGTATTTCATCATTTATTGCTGTTGCAAAATGTTGTTGATGATCAGATTTTCTCAGAAACCTGTCATTCTGAAGTACTAACCACGTTTTCTTGTCTTTGTGTTTGTCCTCTTCAGCAGTAGTAATGATTAATCTGATTCTCCTGGCCGGTAGTTTTAAAACCAGTGACTTCAGCAGAATGAAACTATAACCTTAGCAAACAGAAATCGATTGCCTTATCAGTGCAGAGTCCCTTTATACTTGCTGAAGGGTTGAATGTTCAGCAGACTCTCCTGAATTGATTTCATGAACACATCTGACATCTCTTTGGTAGTGAGTTTGATATCTGGTAGTGTAAGTAAATTTAGATTTCATTTTATAGGGAAAAGCGAACTCACTCCTGCTGAAAGACCATAAGGGAGGATCTGTACAGCTGTTTCACTCATTTCTGTTCCTTTAGCTGGAAAAAACATTTCCCGAGGGATCTTTTGTTCATCCCTTAGGAAACCTGCAATTGCCTCAAGACTAAATCAGAATTAGAATTACTTGGCAGTTAAAGTTTCTGACAATAGCCTATGTATTGGAGATGCTGGAAAGGCAGAGTTCCTGTGCCTTGCCACTGTCAGAACAGTCTCCTTATAACAGAAGTGTTAGTCATTAGTTGGCTGTTTCTGTCTTCAGTTTGTTCTCTTTTTTTCAGACATTTATTTCATTTGGATTCCTTTCATATGAGGTGTGCCTGGTGTGTGTGGGGTTTGGTCTTACTTTTCAAATACCTTGTGAAGGATGAAGGTCATCACTGATTCGTGTATCTTGTGTAAGCAGGTATCACTTTTCTGTTGATTCACAATAATCACAACTTCAGTGCAAAGTTCGGACTAGACTGTCACCTTTGCACAAAAAAATGTACTCTGGTTACAGTGAAAAAGCTCTGCTATAACTCTCAGTGGGGCTTTTCCCTTATTAATGTAATTGATTGCAAAAGAATGTCTTGGCAGATATAGGAAGACTAAGAAACAGTTAAAGAAAATATTTATAGGTTCAGGGCAGTTTTTTCAAGAACAATAAAATTGACTGACATCACATTTATGGGAGTTCTCAACTGCAATTGAGAATATATTGTCTAGTAAGAAGTTAATCAGTACACCATGGGCTCTTTTTAGGGCTGTACATCAGTGTGAAATTGCAAAATTATTCTGAATGTATTCTAATTATTCTTGTGCTGTATTTTCAAATGCTGAACTATTCCAAACTGAAAGGATGCAACAAACAGTAACCAACACCCATCTCTAACAAACCATGAGCACCTAGTAAGCAGAGAGAGCATTGTGCTGTAGGCATCAGCATTGTTACAGAAAGAATGGGGTGGGTATGTATATGTAACAGTAGTACACTTAGTCTTCAGACTGCTAAAAACTGTCTCCTTCCACAGCCCACTGGTCACGAGTGGTGCTGTGTCACAGCATAACCCTTTGAATATGAGGAAATCCTTACGCATAGACTTAATAGATTACAACCTTGGTAAAGACTTACTCATGTTTTTCACTGTGAAGAATCCCACTGAAATCTTTATAAGCTGGGTGTCAACTTTTCTGAGAAGCAGGCTTGAAAAGCCTGTTTGTGCTTCTGAGTAGCCATTACTAGTTGCAAAATCAAATTGTTTTGAGTGAAGCAAGGCACAGGAAAATTATTTTCTATGATTTTTCCAGCATGAATTTCTCTCTTACTTCCTTAATATATTGCTCCCAGCCATCTTGCATGGTCCTTAGCAACTTGCAGAGTGAACTGTCTCTATGGCTGCGTCAGGTGAGATATTGTTGATTTAGGGCTGTGATAACAGATGGGCCTGTTGTTTTGTGGCGTAGCTTTTCTTACCATGGGGTACAAGTAGGGAGCTCCTTTTGACTGATTTTTGTGAAGCTCTTAAGAACATACTTAACTTTGAATGAAACTGGCCAACTGGTTCAGAAGATTCTATGAAAATCTCCTGCGGGCTGATGTGCAAAGGATAAGTCTATAAAGAAACTTGTTTCTTTTAAAATTTTTCTTTTGTTGATTTTTTCTTTAAATCTCCATAATGTAATGGGTTCTATTCATAACTTCTTGTGACTAGCTTCAGTATGGTTTTGATTCTGCTTGCAAAAAATAGGGGAAAAAATTCTGCAGAAAATTCTCTGCCACATCTTCTCTTCTCACCCTTCAAATCTGCTCTTTCCCTTCTGTGGATATGATTCTTGTGAATTGAATGCATTGAGTGTTATCCTTCACATTAAATTATCTGATGAGCCTACTACACTATTCAAGAGTCTAGTGAAATACTATAAAGGTCAGTTAACATTTTACTGAAGTTAAAATTCAGGAAGGATGGAATGCAAAGAAGTGGAAAAAGCCCACTCAGGGAGTGACCACCAACTGGTATCATCAGTTTGGTGGTCAAATGCAGGATGACTCTTTCTGTTTCGGCACACGACTGAGTTACTATAATGCAGTAAATATCCAACTGTGATGAAAACTCTAGTAATTTTTAGCAGTGACAGATTTGTGGCAGATATCAAATGTTTGACTCTTGACCACTGCGTATAAATCGAGCTCAGGAGAGATAAGAGGTATTGGAAAGGCTTTTCATCACCGGAGTTGAATGGTTACATAAAAAAACCCTTATATTAAATAGTATTAAAAGAGTCAATAACTGTTCTTTACTTATATTAAGATAGGTAGAATTTTGTTTCTAGAAATGTCTGAAATAAATTGTTGGCATCTTCCTATTCTGGATAAATGGAACTAGACTGCGTACAAAAGCATTTCCAATTTTTGCAAGTCTAGAAAAAAACTGCCATGGAAGGATCTCATTCTCAGCTGCTTTTTCAAATGTACCTTGCACTTCTCCCACCTATCCATAGCAAAACATTTTATCCAAAATAATCTTTCCATTTGTCCCCCATCTCTAATACTAATTATTGCTTTATACTGTTGTCATTGTTGCACAGTACTGCAACTTGTGAAATACTTGAATTCTCCCCTTGGATGAAGCTGAAAACAGCTGGTTTTGCATGTCACCTTCCATCCACTTTGCTGCTTATTCCAATAAATTGTTTTAGCTGTTGAGAACCTTCTCGATTTGGTGGGTTGGTTGTCATTTTACTGAAACTCTCAAAAGTCAATGTATTCAATTACTAACTCAGGCAACAGAAATGTTCCTGGTTTCTACAGAACAGAAATTGCAAGTTACTTGACTCCATCTCAGATAGTTTTCACAGGAACTATTTGAAGCTGTCTCCAGATACAACTGAGACAGTCTGAGGTGGTATTCTGTTACCAGTCCCTTGCTAGAGACCCACTGGTAAGCTTTAACTTGACAAACATCATTTTGCCTGCTGGTAAAGTCCCCAGTTTCTATTCAGATGAGACTACCTGGAGCTAAATGAAACTCCAGGATGATAAACACTCCAGGATGATAAACTCCCATGAGGGAGACACAAGATTTTAATTTGATTCCTGAAGAGGCACTGGGCGTACCTGTGGGAGAAATGACAAAGGACCAGAGTCTGGGTAAACCTGAAACACTAGTTAGACTAACCTTCATGACTACAGCTGTTAAGCAAGAGCCTAAACATTAAGGCAGAATAACTTGTTCCAGCAAACGTTGTTAAGACATGTAGATTGGTGAGGGAGGAATAAAAAGGTTCAGCTTTGAACCAAAGATTGTATCTTTGCCTCATGCTACTTGTCTGAAGCCAAAAGAGTTAAGTTCTCCTTAAGAGTGGGAAATTGTTAAGTATATTTAAGCAGTCATTCAAAAGACATGTTTATGATACAGAAAGGAAAGGGACTAAGAAGGTTTTGGAATGAAGTGTGAACTTAAGGAGACAAAGAGACAAAATAGCTATATAGCATGTGTTGGTGATTGATTAAAAGACCAACAGGAGAAGTTGACATACAGAGAAATTCTTGAGATACCTTGAGAATGTATTGTATCAAAATAGAAATAAATTTGAAGGAAAAATTAGAAGAAAAAGTGGTAAGATAGCTTGCCTTGAATGGAAGTAAGGGAGGAAATACTGATTAATTCCCCCAAGTGTACTAGTTGAGGTCTAATTACACAGTGGACAGGGAATGGTCATATGTCACAGGGTCAGGACAGATATGAAAAACCACCTGAACTGCATCATCTACATCCAATGGAGCCAATGGGATGACAGCAGTTGTATATTTCCAGCCTTTTAATTCAATGTTCATAAAGTATAGAAAGATTGGGGATTTTCCTGAGTACGACTGAGCAAAGAATCCCCAGTTTCACACTATTTGAATTGTCTGGAAAGACTCAAGCAGGCAGAAACAGTCATTTTCACTGCTGTGATTTTTCACAGGAGTCGTAACTAAAAGTCTAGAAGCCCAGCAAATCGAAATTTTTAAATTTTGGGTATTACCAAGAGCTTTGAGGTGACTATTACCACTATTTTTTCTGGAGCATAAGGAATTGGTGAAATCATTTAAAACTGGCCATAAGTGAAACAGAAAAATAGTTTGTAGAAACTAGTGCTGCTCTTCAAACACTGAGGAAAGGGTTGGTAGGTATTGAATATGCTATGCAAGTAAAGACTTTCTGGGCACTTGGCACACATGAAAGTCTTGTAGTACAGGTTTTCTGAAAGAAGTTGAGTATGCTTCCTACTAGCTGAGTGGAAAAGTGCCTTCAACAATCATGTTCAAAGTGCTTCCTGAAATAACTGTAGTTTGCATGTAGGAATACAGCATAAGTACTTGTTGGACAAGAATGAGGAGATCTTTGAGACTGTGTAAAACATTAACATAGTGAGATTACACATTTGGTATTGCCGTGTAGTTTCTTGAAGCAGACACGTAGTGGACCTCCCACAGTTTTCAGGGAAGGTTTCTACAATTAGTAGACTGAACACAGACTGCAGATTAGTAGGTGGCAAAGGAGAAAATACAGTTTTCTTAAAAAAACTCAAGAAGCATGTAGCTGAAAATATATGGTTACATGGCAGGTCAGCACAAGATGTGCATTGAGCTGTGTAAATGTGCAAGCTTTTCTAAAACTTTGGGAAGAGAGAGCTAAAACCTTTTGAGAAGTCATCGAGGTTATTACTGCTAATAGACTTTCCATCCTCTATTGGGAAGACTACTGGCTCAGGTTTTATTTATATTCATAGGACTGAGTTCAATATACAGTACCAGTTTCTGGTAATCTGGCATTTAAAAATGAATGAAAATAACCTAAGACAGTAATTTCAGTTCCTTTGTAAGCTACTCCGGTTGAGAAAGAGCTATAAAATGACTAGACAGAAGCCTCATCAGGCACAATTCCTCCGTATCTTCATCCTTTCACTGCTGCCACTTTGCCATCACTCTCTGTCTTCTGCAGAGAGAAAATTCCCTGCTGTTACCATAGTAAAGGGCAGAATTTAGGGTGGCTTTTCCAGGACCACTTTAACCCAGGGCAAATCTTTTCTCAGCCCACCTCTAAACCACATTCTCCACTCACTGTCAATGACAACAGAATCACCAGTTGGCTGTATTCTGATATTCATATAACAGTAATCTTGCAGCAGCTCTACAAATTCACTGAAGGTGTTGCTGGTTCCTCCTCCAGACACACCTCCTGAGACTCTCTGTGTACTCACACCACTGAGAGTGTACTAGGCAGCCTCTGAAAGTAACAGGGAGCAGAAGGATGTGGGATCCTGTCACTTTGATTTGGGGAAGAAGTGAGAAAACTAAAGACACTTTAAACTGTCATTTGGTATCTGTATATCCATAAATACAACAGAAGAGCCACTGATTCTCGGCTCCATGCCATATTTAATGATTAGTATACCGCATGGAAGAAGGTTAGCCTGTGCCAATGTTTCTAGATAGTTCCTGAGTATTGGGCATTCCATTTGAAGCAGGAGTCTGGTGAAAACTTGTTGCAGGATAGGCTACCATTTCATAGAATCATAGAATTATTAGAGATTGGAAGGGACCTCGAAAGATCGTCTAGTCCAATCCCCCCTGCCACAGCAGGATCACCTAGACCAACTCACACAGGAACACATTCACGTGGGTCCATTTGTAGCAGTGAAACTCGGCACGGACTTCAAAGTGATAGCAAAACTAAATCCTTTGGTTTTTTTAAAAGTGCTTCTTCTTATGATGATTATTTTTATTCCTCCTCTCTTCTTCTTCTTCTATCTATTTTGTTATTAGTACAAGATACACTTGGCTTACCACTACTATTAGTTACAATAACATTGTCTAATTCTTATTCCTAAAACTGATTTGTTACATGGTGTCTACTAAAAAGGTAAAAAAGGTGAAAAAGTGTAAGAGAAAGAAGCAAATATAAAAATAATGCATTCCCAAGTCCACAGCTTTACTTTGTTATCTCTGTCCAAGGACAGGGTCTGCAGGCCTGCTTTTAAGAAGAGCAGAGCTGTACAGGCTATTCTTCCACATCTCCCCCACTTTTTTTTTTTTCCTCCCAAAGCAAAAGGCTTCTTGCTGCATGCATTGTAAGACAAAAACACCTTATCTAAACAAAGTTTTCTGACTTACTTGCTCTACTATATTTAATACAAAATCAAGTGCTACGATTATATTATGTAGTATACTTATTATAAAAAAAAAACAACCAAAACCACAGCATATGATGGTGCATCCGCTGCACTGCTTGTAGATCAAACAGACAGAAGTATGCAGTCTCTGATGTATAGTAACTCTCAGGGAAGCACAACGGTCAGTTTCTCTGCTTCTTGTCAGCGTGTGTCAATGCTGGTCTGACACTTCTAGCTGGCACCCACTGTGTTCCTTAATCTGTCAAAACACAAGCATAACCTCTTCCCCAAGCAAGTAAATCATACAGACCTCACAACTGTTTTGAATGTGGATCTACAAAAATTGTGGCAGCTTGTGAGAGGGCAAATGAACTTTAACTTCTCCCACGAATCCTTCCAAAGCGACCTGCAATTCAAAACTTTTAGCAATACACCATTCTAAATACTCAGGTGTAACAGGAATAAAGATATAGCAGGGTTCGCAGCCAGATATTTGCATGGTTCTTTTTCTGCCACGTATAACGATGTTTGCGATAATCTGAATTTGTGTAGAGACGGTTTTCTTAGGCTGGTAAGGCAAAAAGATCCATTCTAATATGGTAAGTACCTATTCTAATAGGTATTTCTAATATTTATAAGTACCTGAAGGCTGGCCAGGAGGGGGGGGACAGGCTCTTTTCACTTGCTCCCTGTGATAGGACAAGGAGCAATGGGTGTAAGTTGCAGCAGAGGAGGTTCCGCCTCAACACAAGGGGGAACTTCTTTCCTGTAAGGGTCACAGAGCACTGGAACAGACTCCCCAGGGAGGTCGTGGAGTCTCCTTCTCTGGGGACTTTCAAGGCCCGCCTGGATGCGTTCCTCTGTGATCTGTGTTAGATAGTTTTGTCCTGCTGCGGCAGGGGGGTTGGACTCGATGATCTCTTTGGGTCCCTTCCAACCCCTAACATCCTATGATCCTATGATCCTATGAAGGGGGTCTGAAAGAGAAGGAACCAACTGACCTATCAGTTGACTTGACAGAGAGTTACAAAAATAAACAAATTAATTGGATGGCCTTCAAGCCACCAGCGAGCCTTTTTTTTTGTGTTACGGCTTTCTGAGCATGCTCAAGGGTTTGTTGACCCTCTGTTGTAAGAGACCAAGGTGATAACAGAGCGTATCCCCTTTAAGTAAATCAAAGAGAGGAGACGAAATAATGTTTGTAATACTCAAATAGAGTCTGATCCAATTAATTGCACCCAAAAGTTTTTGAAAATTGTTTAACATTTTAACATTTATCTGCAATTTCATTTGTTGAGGCTCAATAGTTGCTGCCAAGATTTTCCACTCTAGATATCTCCAGGGGGAGGCAAGTCTGAATTCTCTCAAAGGCAGTTTGAAGCTCAGATTTCTCCAGCACAATGCAAGCTTCCTGAGCCACTGCAAAGAGCTGTTGTGTTTCTTTCCCTGCAAAGAGAATACCATCCATGTCATGAACATCAGAATATTTTTGTCTAATTTTTGACAATGCCCATTGAGGCAGAACTGTCCACTGATATCTTTGCAAAGGAGCTGCATTGTTCACAGAGGAAATCTCGGCAATGGTACGCCAATGGTTCTGACTAGAAGGAATTCTCAAGCCACTCGCTCACTGTCCAGCAGAAATCCTCCACCAAGCTATATGGCGTAGCTTGTCACTGTGCTTCTTTCAGGGGCTCATAAATAACCATGAATCTTTGTAAATCATCTATAAATCCACCTTCCTGGATCAAACAGAATTTCAGCTGAAGACCTCAAGAGAGTATTGGGCTGCCTCCTTTCTAAGGGGTTGTCAGGCTGGGGAGATTTATCAGCCTCATCAGTGAGCCAAGGTGGTAGTATCTGTGCTGCTTGTCTGACCCTGGTTGTTACAGCATCCCAAAGCTTCACATTGGGATGGCAATAGAAATCCATTGCAGTAAGCAGTGCAGAATACAAGAGTCAATGGTAATGTTACACTGTTTTAAAAGACTCTGTCAGTTCTAACATAGCTTTCTCCTCTATGCTAGGCTTGTTCCCTATGGGGCTCTGTTTCATAGGGTGGTTGCCCACAGCCCCCATAGCACCAGCGTCATTCCTTTGTTTATCCATAGCATCAACATTGCAAAGAACAGGGAAAACACCAACCAACTCTCCCTCTAATTCAGCTTGCTCATGTATTTTCCCCATGTATTCAAAGGATTCAGAGCACATGCAATGGGATCTGAAAACGGCGTCTTGGGCCCTGACACAGCAAAAGGGGAAGGTGGTAGCAAAACAGGAGTAGTGGGAGATGAAAGATCAAGCAAGAGAGGATTACATTCTAGCGGCGGTGCTGATGGCTGAGGCACCTCAGAGGTAGAGAGGGTAGCCACTACGGCTGCAGCAACAGCTTTACGATCGATCTTTAGCGTTTCAAGCACGTCTCCAACCAAGCACCAAGTTCTAAGCAGAGATAGAGCTGTTTCATCCTCACGTGTAGCTGTGTCCACCAAGATTCTTCCTCCCTTCTCCCAAGTACATAATTCTAAAATATCAGTCATAGAAACAACTTCATTTTCACGCAGCCAGACAAGTAGCATGCAAACTTTTTCATCATTAGAAGAAATCTTTTGTGATCTAAAGACAGGCACTAAAATGTCTAAGGCAGAACTTTCTTTGGTGATATGCTGACCCATTATTAATAATAAGTCTCCAGTTGCTCACCTCAAATTCAAGGTGTTTAATCTACTGATTTTTTGGTGACGTAGCAGCTCTCTGGTCAGCTGGAAATATCTTCAGTCAATTGGGGTTGCCACCAGCCTGCTCTCTTGTCTGCGGTACTGTAGGCCCCTTATCACATCATTAGATCTTTGCAAAATCACATTGGGGTCACCATTTGTTGTCACTGCTAAAATTTGTAGCAGTGAAACTCAGCACGGAATTCAAAGTGATGGCAAAACTAAACCCTTTCATTTTTTTAAAAGTGCTTCTTCTTATGATGATTATTTTTATTCCTCTTCTCTTATTATTTTTCCTATTTTGTTATCCGTACAAGTTACACTTGGCTTAACACTACTATTAGTTACAATAACATTACCTAATTCTTATTCTTAAAACTTACTGGTTACGTGATGTCTACTAAAAGGGTGAAAAAGGTGAAAAAGTGTAAGAGAAAGAAGCAAGTACCAAAGCAATGCATTCCTGAGTCTACAGCTTTACTCTGTTATCTTTGTCCAAGGACAGGGTCTGCAGGCCTGCTTTTAAGAAGGTCAGAGTTGTACAGGCTGTTCTTCCACAAAAACCTTCTGAAGCACATATTTCTATGGATGTTTTGGGATATTTTGGCATGTGCCAATACCATATTCAACAGGCAGCTGGGATGTAGTAATTTCAAAGGGGCTGTGTAGATGTAACCATTGAGACAAAAAACTGCAGATACTGTAAAGTGCAAAAAAACTAACTATGTTCAGTGCTTGGCTGCACACAAGCACTACTGAACCCATATAGTCTCTTAACTACAAAAGACAGGTAATCCAGACTGCGTGCAGGGCTTCCTGCTTAGAAACACTCTTTGCTCTTCCAGACTTTTTGAAAAGTCTTCTAAAACTGAGATAGTGCAGATAGCCAGGAAACTCAGCTTTGGACAGGGTTTGCTGCAGCATCCAGTCAGAGTAGCTACAAAAGGGAGAGAACTGGCTATGACACCACACAGAAGATGAGCCTCACTGCAGGAAGAACTATTTTGAAATACCTGATGTGATCATAATTCTAATAATGAGGCACTAAGTATGGTTGTAGTATCAGTAGATTCAGAAAGCAACGCTAGACTATTACATCCTGGGTATAGCTGACAGCAATTAAAAAAGGAGGTTTTGCCTAAGAAGGCAGGAAAGGCAGTGAAGAGAAAGAAAATTCCCCTGAAAGACCACAGCCTTATCTGTGATCTTGATTTTTACAGTATGATCACAGTTCTTTATAGGTAAGTAAAAAATGTTTCTACCTCAAGGTATTGCAGTTTAAAGGAACTCTTTAAACACAGCTGTGAGAAAAATAAAATTAAGGGAAGCTAAAACACATAGTGCATCAGCCCCATCATAGTACCTGGAACAACATTTCCTTTCAGCAGTAGCTCAGCCAACTTTTCCTTGTTCACCTTTCTCATGCTTTTCATGTTACCCAGGACAGGGCTGGCATCTGCTAGGGAGTCTAAGTTATTAAATGGATAGCCACCACCAGCTAAGAAGCACTTTCCAAGTGAGAGCTCCTAATCTTCTGATTAGCATCTCTGAGGCCCTGCAGTTCTTTTTCTCCTTCAGAGCTAGTAAATAGCTCTGACCATATCCCAAAGCTTTAGACACAACTTACTCTCACTGCTGCACAAAGGTGAATCCTTCTGTCTACAAGACCAACTCGCCAGTCCATGTCTTTAGGATCTGTCACTTGATCATGGGTGTGCTCTTTGCATGAAATAAGTAATTTGCCCAAAATTTCTTGCCCTTCATTTACTCCTGAGTCTGGGCCTCCTGGGCAAAGATGGGGTTACTAGTGGCTGGTGTCCTCCAATGACTCACTTCCGTGGCACCTAGGTCATGTCTGGGTGTGTGTGCATGGCTTCAGCCAAACCCTGGTGTACCTTAGTGCTGTCTGTAGAGTGCTCCAGGGACAGGTGCAATGCTTCACACCCAGCACACTGAAAGGAGATTAAGGATATAGATTCGGTTCCCAGACTTTTCCCATAAACAGATGAGGCTTGCTGCCTGTACCTGAACTACTGAGGCAACATATGAACAGATCTTAGCTCTTAGTTTGATCTTAGCTCGGAGAGTCCATCAGATACAGTCAGTACCTTAGCAATTAAGTGCAAATGAACAAAACCCCTGTTATCCTGCTACTCTGGCAGCACCCACTTTTCCAGACAGAATGGTGGCACAGGACCAGACGCTGTTTAGGCTTTTGGTTGTTCTAGATCAATTCTCCATGTAAGATACTTTTTGGTAGAATCCCCTGGTTTGTTGGGGGACTGCGGTTTTTGCTGCTAAGACTTGCAGTCACTGCCAGCTACTGCTGTCAAAGCCAGAATCAGTACCAGCGGCGGCTGGAGCACAGCCAGGGGACTCTACCGGCATGGTGATGCCACTGGTAGAGATCGCAAGATCCAGTGGAGCTGAGTCAGCGGGATGACAGCATCAATTTTCACAGGCACGGAGGAAATCCAGTAACAGCTCTGCAACATCCATGTAGTAATTTGTTGTCTTTAATAAAGTCGGATAATTACAGGTGAAGGCACTGGCTATGGCATCACTGCTACTCCTGTTTTTACTATTATCGTTGCTGTTGGACAGTTGGCTGTTAACCAGTAGGAACTCCCCGGTGCTGGTGATGAGCTTTTCGGTGAAGAAGACCACCGTGTACCGCAGCCCCTGCCCGGCGCTCCCCGAGCTCACACAAAGGCAGCAGGCCACACCCCGCTCCCGAGGTACCGCTCCTCCCCCACGGCCCCTGCGGTGGTTGGTGCGGGCGGATAGAGCAAGCGCAGGCGCGGGGCGGTGCTGTGGGGGCGGCTGGGACCGGTTGGATCGGTCTTCCTGTGTTATGGCCGGGTGAGAGAGGGAACTACCGGGGCGCGCCGGTGAAGGCGGTCCTGAGGCCGGAAAGGGGCGCATCGCACCGCACCGCCACGACGGGTTAGGAGCGTCGGGTATGCGCGAGGTTGGTGCGTTGCGGGTTGCTCTGCGTGAGGAGGGAGAGCCGAGTGGGGCTGCGCTGAATGTCCTGCGGTGGTTTACGCTGGTCAGCGCCTAATGGTGCCGTCGGGTTTTGTGTTCTACCTCGGTTTTACTCCAGGAAGTGGGAAGGAGGCTGCTGCGACTCCAGCTTCGTGTCGGTCCTGGCGGGTGTGGAGCCCCCAGTCTCCTCGGCCTTATGGTGAGGCATTGGCTGGCGGAGGGTAGGGCGAGCAGGCCGTGCAGGACCTGCGTTGGGTGAGTTGGTTCCATGGCGAAGCAAGTCAGAAGCGGTTCACCTGGTGCTCTAAATGGTCGTTGAGGCTTTTTCATCCAGCTTCCACGCAGATCCCAAGTACACAGTGGTTCTGAGCGTGTAAACGCTCAGGCCGTGGGTCTGGTCGAGGCAGTTCCGCATAAATGTCTCATCAGATGAGCTGGCTTTCGGATATTTCCAGTGTTGCCCGTCTTTCCCCTCCCCGCAGATCTTTGTTTTCGAACTGCGCAGTGTTCGGGAAGTTTCAGCAAACTTGAGGCATTTTACTGCCGGGCTGCTCAGTTAATTACGACAATGTCATTTAACACTTATTAAGTTAATACGTACTAATGTTGCCTGTGTGCATTCCACACTGTTCTTGCATTTTTGGAATGTGTTTTCTGTTGGAAAGTTGTTTAATGTTCAGAAACCAGTTGCAAAGACTCATTTTGAAACACGGTCCTGAAAGCCCTTTCCCGTTTAGGTGGTTCCGCTCACCGGTCTAGGTTTCTGTAGTTTAATGTGCCCGATTTGTATTTGAGAGTCAAGGTTGCACCCAGAGTAGTAGGAAGCTATAGGAGATCGGTGTGGGAAAAGCAGGTGAACAGGAGAATAGTGGAGTGGCAGAATAACTGCACACTGCTGTTGAAATACAAGTTTCGTAACTAAGAGAACAGGTTTTCTTTCTTGTATTTTATTTTTCTTTCGTTCCTTGCTTTTCCCTCTTGAGCTTTTGTTTCAGCACGTTACTTTGTGTTAGTGCTGAGTTTGCAGGCCAGTTGTTAAACACGTTTCTTAAACTTTTATTCAGTCAATGTCTTTTCATTAGACAGCCTAACAGCAATGGGACTGTAGTCACTGCTGCAGTGGAAGCAAGTTCTCTATCATTTAGATCTACGTATATGGATAACTTATTCACTTCATTGTTCTCTCCTTGTTCCAGATGGAAGACTTAATGGTTTCTGGTTTGCACAATAGCAGAGGCTGAATAGTCTTAAAAAAGACAGACTGTAGTGCAAGTGACAAGCGTCAAGCCCCTTGCAAGCCCTTTCCTCAGTGGAAAAGAAGAAATGAAACCTTCAAATGATGAAGTGTTTGGGACCATTTTTGACTGGGACTATCTCGTATGGGAAGTTCGTTTGACATTTATAGCTGCTGGTTTTTTAATCTACTTGGGAGTATTTCTTCTGTCTCACTGGCTGTCCTCATGGATAAGTACCACTTACCGTGCCTTATATGCAAAGGAGAAGGTGTTTTGGAATATGGCAGTCACACGTGGGGTGTTTGGACTTCAGAGTTGTGTTGCAGGGTTATGGGCTTTGCTCATAGATCCTGTCTTTCATGCTGACAAAGTGTATTCACAGCAAAAGTGGAGTTGGTTTAACTGTTTAATAGCTGCTGGATTTTTCCTGCTTGAAAATGTAGCTGTTCACATGTCCAACATTGTTTTTAGAACATTTGATGTATTCTTGGTAGTTCATCACTTGCTTGCTTTTGGTGGTTTGGCTGGTCTAGTAATTAATGTGAAATCTGGACACTATTTGCCTTTGATGGGAATGTTGCTGGAGATGAGTACACCCTCAACGTGCATTTCCTGGATGCTTCTAAAGGTGAGAACGTGATGATTGTAACAGTTTTAAAAGTTTTCATGCATCTCAACTGTCATACCACATAAACTACTTAGGGACTAAATAGCTCTTCAGCAAAACTGTGTTAATCTAACTGACATCCACACTGCTTTTGTTGTGATATTTCTGTAGCCGTCCACATAGATCTGTGTGTGATGCTATGTGCATGTGAGTAGCAAGGTCATATAGATTCAGTTTGAGCTTGGGATGCCATGTGTGTTGCAGCTCTACGTGTTAAGAACACCTAAGAGCCTGTGCACATGACAGCTAGGTGTTTGCATTAGTTCCACAGATTCTGCAGTTCCTTATCTTGAAGTAACAGTCTCACTTCTACATGCTTTCTGTTCTTGTTTTCCTAGGCTGGCCGTGCTAACACGCTTTTCTGGAAGGCAAACCAGTGGGTGATGATCCACCTGTTCCACTGCCGCATGATACTTAGTTACCACATGTGGTGGGTGTGTATTTTCAACTGGAATTCTGTGATAGAGAATCTGGGACTTCTTCACTTTATTGTTTTATTCTCAGGATTATTTGCTGTTACACTAATACTTAACCCATACTGGACATACAAAAAAACTCAGCAGCTCCTCAGCCCAACTGACTGGAACTTTGAAACTAAAGCAATGGAAAATGGAAAACTAAATGGTGAAACAAGTCAAAAGAAGAAGATGTAACACCGAAACAGGTGTTTCCTAGCAGATAGTGGGAGAATAGCAGAAGTAATTATTTGCCTGTGAGCTAACAGCTTTTGCAAGAAGTTTGTTGACACAGTGATTCGTCGCTGACAGTATTTTGTATGCACCAGAAATATTTAAGAGCATTGTTTGTGTATCATGTACATGCCCATAAGGCCTTCAGTCTCTTAGTTATGAATTGCACCAACAATTCTGTCAGGGGGACATTCTGTCTAATGGCAATCTTTGTCCTAACCCTTCAAAGTGTTTCACAGTTAGTTTGTCAGTTAAGCTCAGCTTGAATGAAGTTTAGCTTGAATCCTGTTTCACTATGTTGGAGATGCTGATACTGGAAATTACGTTGTTTTTATTAAGACAAATTATAACCCAAGTTAGGTATTCATGGGTACCTAGTTCCTGTGTGCCATTGAAATCATTCCAAGTGGTTGAATTGGTCAGTTGGGTCAGTGGTAGAATGCAGTCCTAATTGGGTTTTTCAGTTGGTTTTGGGTTTGTGGTTTTGTTTGGGTTTTTTTATCTTTTAAGTGCACTTGAGGGAGAGGAAGAGAATTGTGGAGGTACTCTCTGTCAAAGTGGATTGTAGTTTCCAGGTTACCTGCAGGATGGGAAGACTACTGCAGACATGCATGAGGCTTTCATTATGCGAGTGGTAATCATAGTAGTGCCTTCTGAACTTGAACAGTGAAATACAAGAAGTGACAGAATGTTTGACTCTCCCGTCCTTGAGAAGATTGCTGTTTGATTAGTAAATATATTTTCTTTATAGGCTCCACGTGAGCAGGCTTACAGTTAGTTACACTAGTTCTTCTGTTATGGTTCCTCCTATTTTTGAAAGTTCTCCACGTTAGGGTATTAGAATCTGAGATGACTCCTCTATGGAGGAGCACACATCATCCTTAGCTGTTCTTTTAGTATTTTTACTTTAGTTTGAAGAACATACAAAGTGATGTTAAGAATCTTGTGCACTTTATCTGCTACATCACTAAATCTTTCCTTGACCTAAGGAATTAGGTACTTTTTAGAGAGGGACTTGGCAAATTGCAATGGATGTTCTCCCACTGATGATGGTTCTAGGGTGAAATCCAGAGAGTGGGCTGGACGGAGGTCACGACAGAAGAGAGTGACGCCTAGTGGCAGGAGAATGATGAAGGCACTACTTTCTTCTGGTGCACAGAACTAGAAAGACTAGAAAAACACCTGTCTTTTTGGACCTTTGTATAGCGTGATGTGACTGCTACACAGATTTATTTTCCAAAATTATAAGACTGGGCAGACCCAAACTGTGAAGACTTTTTTGGTCAGGGCATGTGTTAGGGGCTTTATGTACCTATCTGTGGTGCAGCATTCTCTTTTAAATGTATAAGAGAAGCACTGCTTGGTGTAAACAACTGCATTCTGTTAGGTTTTGGTCGGAATGTCTTTGGTTTTATTCAGAGTGAAGGGAGGAGGCTAGTGGCATTGTTTCTGTGTTTCTCAATTCATTCTGTGTGAGTTTTTTAAGTGTCAAAGAGGAGCTCCCTGTGAGGGAGAGGAAGCTTCTTACTGTTAGGCCACAAATGCATAGCCAAATCTGGTTGATAACAACAAAGTGGTGAATATTTGAAATTGCCTGTTCAAACTAGGCCAAGAGGGTCACAGCAGCCCTCTCTCTTATTCTTCTGATATTAAACAGAATATCTAAACTCTGTGCTGCCTTCGTATTTCTGTGCAGGCCAGGGTGAGGTTGCAGTGTTATAGGACTGAGGCTTTCTTGGACCCACTCCTAGAGGAAAAAAGGGTTCTCTAAAGCTTGATACTACAAATAGGAGTTGTATGGAGGAAGGTAATGCTAGAAGTCCTTTAGAATAAAGCAGAAAAATTAGTTCCTTAGAAACAGAACACAAGTGTGTGGTCCAAATGCATATCTTGCAGGATCCAAACCTGAGAAAGTGGAGGATAACTCACCAGATAGCAGAATAATGGTGTGCACTCTGCCAAGTAAAGATAAAGGTTTGAATTCTATAAAAACAAGGTAACAGCTGTAAAACTTAGAGCCACAGAATTTCTGAAGAAACCTAATTGAAAATCAGAAGAGAAATTAGTTTGGGCCAAATGTGTAATTCTTATGGTGGTTGGCCAAAGGAGGTGAAGGTTCTACGTGGTGTGCTAAAAGAATATGGACATTTGGGTTAGTAATGAATTTGGGACTGGAAAAAGAGATTGTGTTGTCCAAGCAGACAGGTGGATAGTTATTTCAGGGTTATCAGACTTCTGAAGTTTAATATTTTGCATTATTTATTTGTGTAATATTAAGTGAATTTTAAATTTTTCATTTAAAATATTTTTTTATCATATTAAAGCAATCTTCTTAGTATGTACCTTACTGGGAGTTTATTCACAGAAAGACTGTTAGGACTTCTCTCAAAAATGTTTTGCATATGTTAACTACATAATTATTACTACTGGAAGGTACTAATACTCCTGTTTTTATTACTAATAATAACACTTGTGAAGCTAAATACTGCTAGACCCTCTGAATGAAGAGAGCTATGCAGTAAAGCATGTAACATCACACTCATTTCTGTCACTTTGAGGAGTGAGAGGGTTTTACAGTTCAGCTAGAAACACAATGGTCCACAAAAAGAGGATATCATCCCAGAAGGGTTGGCATTACCATTGCTGTTACACAGAGCCTCTTGTTTTACACTTGAGTGTTTTCTTTGTTGTCTTTTGGCTGCTGCCTTCAAAGAAGGTTTTCTGGTTTATGGGTGTGGGTGACTCTCTTTTCTCTAAAACAGGACTGAGAAAGCTCTCTGAGGATTTTGGTGTCTACTCATATAAGTAAATGCTATGTTTCAACCCAAGGGTAGACTGTAGGATTTTTTTGCACATTTTGTTAATGTAAAACTAATCCACATCCTGTTGGATCTGTCTTCTAAGACATAATCTGCAATCCAACGTAGAAACTTGAGTCAGCTCCAGCAGTGCCCGGATCGGGTCACAGGTTATGCTGCTTGAATAATTGGTTTTGGGGTGATTTTTTTTATATTTTTGGTCTGCTTATTACTGACTTCATCCTGCTTTCTTGCTATACAAGCTTATTCAAAGACTGCTGTTTGTGCCCACTTTCTGGATGAAGTTTTGTTTTAAAAAAAATCAAGCCTACCCAGTAACAAACAACACACTGTGATGTGGGTTTGGTGTTTAGTTCTGTCATGTTTTTTGAAGGAAAATGTCTGCTGTACTAGGTGTCTAGTTCTTACTGTCTTCATGCAGCATTCCTAAATCACAGCTTGTTGTCGTCTTATGTTTTTCCCAAAACCTGCTGTTATTTACACTTTGGCCCACCAATTTTTCTATAATAATTACTCTTAACTTGTGGTACTGGTCATAATCTTGCAGGAGTCACATTACCACTGCGAAGTTGCTGTCAGCGTGTACTGTTGGGTCTTTCTTCCACCAAATACCTATGTCAAGTCTTTCAGGTTTTTTCTTCTTCCTGATAATACTGATTAAATACTGATGTCATGTACAGCTTAAGACACCTTTCTTAACCTCAGGGAGACTGCCAATTAAAGTTAATTTAGAAGTGTTAAGCAAATTCAAATCTGCTCTTGTACAGTGCAATGTNCGCTGAACTCTCTCCAGAAGCTCCACATCCCTCTTGAACTGAGGGGCCCACAACTGGACACAGTACTCCAGATGTGGTCTCACCAGGGCAGAGTAGAGGGGGAGAAGAACGTCTGTTGATCTGCTAACCACCCCTATTCTGATCCACCCCAGGACGCTGTAATCTTTACACTCTGTATATAAATAAAAGTATTGTATTGAGTAGTGCTCTGCTGTGATTTCCACTTACTGATGGAATTTATGCCTGGTTTCTTTCCTTGCCTTTAGTAGCTTAAACCATTTTTGCAGTTCACGCATTAAAATCTCGACTTGCTTACTTTGAAATATGCCTTGGAAATCCTTGTAAACTAGTGTCGCTTCACTAGTACTTCACGAACGTGAGGATGTTTAGTTACTTGACTAAAACGCTGGAAGCTGCACTTTAGGCAAGTATGTGTTAAAAAATGGTTAAAAAGCATCACTTGGAAGTTACCCTTCTGACTCTGTATTCGGAGGGTGTGGTCTCTCTTTGCGTTAGGCTCTAGCTGTGAAGACACTTGATTTGGTACCACATGACACTTCATTATTTAGTTTGGGCTGTCTCAGTTGTTTGGGGTTTTTTTTTTTAAACAGACTCATCTCATTCCTTAATAACAAAATAGAGTCCAAGCATTAAATGGGTGTGCCTTGCATGGTGTTTTGCAGAAATTGATTCCTCATCTTTTCTAGAATTAATGAGGTGCATGGAAATAGCATAATTACTGACATGATAATTATTCTTGTAAGAATTCACTGTGTAAGCAACTGCCAGATGCCTCTGCAGTGAAGTCTTCAATGCTGAGTGAAGAAGTGAAATGTTTCTGTGTAAGTCTCTGCTAACTGGAATGTGTGTGGGTATGGACTGGGATGAGAAGAAAAAAATGTAAGAGTATTTGTATGAATAAAGTCTTTTTTTTTTTTTGTAAATCTGTAGGTAGGAGTTTAAATGGTACTAATGTTTTTTGCTATTCAGATGTTTTAAATTAATGTGCAAATATATTTTACTTAGTTATTGCTGTATTCCCAGAGAAGAATCAGTGCATGCTTATGCTGACAGTAGCTCAGCAATTAGTCTTTTGATCTTGTGTCGTGGCACTGGTATACCAGTTGATAATTTGGAACAAAAAAAAATAAGTGATGGTCATTAATTAAGTGAATTATGCCTGCTCCTCTAGTTTTAAGCCCCCGTATGGGCCTACAGTGGTGGGGGAGAGCCATGGCATGATCTGGATCTGACTACTTAGCATGTTCTGCTGGTGGTGGTATCACAGAGCAGATACAAATGTTGCTGCAGCACATTGTGTCGCCTTGTCTTCTGTACATAAAGAGGCAAAAGCAAACAAGAAATGTAAGTTCACATTGGCAGACAGGCCTAGCTGAAAAGGAAAGGAGTGGGGCTTCCTCATATGTCCATAGAGAAGGCAGCAGCAAAGAAATCCGCTGTGCCTTGCTGCTGCCTGTGTTGTATGTTCTGTAGAGTCAGCTGGGGTCACTTGTGACTTCGTAAGGGAGCACAGTAAGGAAGTCTCATACCAGCTTTATCAGATAAAGTACATATTCTTTCTGGTATGAAATATTTATTTCCTCATATTCTATTTTTAGCTGCCTTCGTCAAACGTAGTGCAAATCAGGGTGAAGCATACGCTGATACTGTTTTCACCAATGACATTTACTGTTAAGACTTACGAGGATGTGCCTTGAGTTGATGCTGGTAATGGATTGTGGCAGCTCCAGGCACTCATTCAGCCTGTATTGCTATATAGGACTGCAGCTTCCCTCTTCTGCTTGGTACTCCTGCTGCCAACAGGAGTGTTTTAGCATATGAACACAGCATTTTGTCACCAAAGCTGTGCTGAGTGAGGTGTAAGCATGGGGTTTGCACCAAACAGGTGCCAAGGTAGAGGGCTGACTTTCCTATGTTTCTGGACTATGCTGTTCTGGTGTTAGGATCTTTTAATAGTAAGTTAAAGTGATACCTGTGATACTTCATAAAACAAAGCCATGTGGGAACAACACAAGTACAGGGAAGTAGTTTGCATAAAGTAGATGGGGAACATCTTAACAGGAGCTTAATCGTTTTGTCAGTCATATAGGAAGACAGTGTATCCAGGAAAGCAGCTATAGCTGTGCTTAGGAATTGGAGAAAATAGGTATGAAAAAATAGGAATGAGGTAGCTGAGACTGGTTGTTACCTTGTATAGTGCTGACCATGTTGCAGTTGGACATTGAATACCTAGATTGTCTGATGCTTTAACTCTTTGTTTGTTGCTTCCTTTTTTCCCCTCTAGGAACATACTGTTTTAAGTATCACTGTGCTGCTGGCTGAGGGTATGTTTGAGGACCTATTTTAGGACATGGAAGTTCCCAAGGAAAGTATTGCCCAAGGCTGAAGCAGCCTAGAGTGCATTGTAATTTATAGTCTTGCCACTGTTGTCGTATTTTACCCGCTTTATTTTACTCTTGGAGGTTTTTTTACATATTGAGTACAACTCAATCTGTACTTTTATTTTGCTAGCCATCCTAATATTTTTTTAATTCACCGCTTTGAACATTTGAATTCCTTTTTCTTAAATATTGGTGGCTTAGAGTTGTACAACAGTATTTCATAGGAAGCCCTTTTACTACCTTGTATTAAACAAGTACTGCCTGTCTGCCACTGGGAATAGCTCTGCTTCAGCTGAAACTTGCAAGGTCTCAGTGCTTCTTGATCTTGCTGTGACAGTGAATTCGTTCAAGTTTTTCTCTTCCTCAGCTTCAGAAAGAGATAGAAACACTAGAATGTGGCAAAATAACCAGAAGTAGGAGTTTGTTTTATAGAAATTACTTGTACCTACTAACGTACTGAGTTCAGGTGCCCAGATGCTTAGAGCAGGGGCTGCAAGAGTGGCCAGCTGACCCACAGCAGAGCAGCCCTGTGACAAAGGTGGTGATGCCTCTAGGGAAGTGCGTGCAAGGAAGGCAAAATCATGACACAGGCAAAATGAGGAGTGAGAAACAATCAGCTGCGGACACTGAAGTGAGAGGAGTGGGAGGAGGTGCTCCAGGCACCACAGCAAAGATTCTCTTGCATACTTCGAAGCCCATGCCAAGAGCTGGTTTATCCTGAAGGACTCCAGCTGGTGGAAAGGAATCATGCTGGGGCAGGGGTGAAAAGCAAGGAGAGTGGCTGGGTGGTAGGTGGCCACAGTCAACCCACTGTTGTGACATCAACAGTACTATCACTTTTGTGCCAGCTGAGACAACAAGGAGCTGAGGCATAACAGATGAAAATTGATACCTAGTCTTTCTGAATTGGCAGTTTGAGAATTTGACTTGCAAAACTCTCAGAAGAGAAACTTCTGGCACTGGTAAAACATCAGTGTCACAAAACTCAGACTTAACTTGTACTGGTATGCTCAGAATTGACAGACTGTCTCCCAGTAGTGGTACTAGTGACGGGGAGAAGTAGGGGTCATATCAGACCCTGAATGAGCAATGCTTTTGTAAAACTAGGTATTGTTTTGCTGCAATAGTCTGAATTTAAGAAAGCAGTGTGGTTTGTTCTTTGAAAAGTTATTTTTATAAATGCATAATAATGAAAATGTCATCACTCACCTGGTAAATGAAGCAAAGGGGACCTGTAATTCCCAGCATAAGTTCTGTAGATGCTTAAGTTAAGCAAGGGTGTTGAATGATCTGGCTTTGAGTGGTTTCTGAAGGATTACTCTTAAGCAGATGATATATTGTCCTTGTGAGGGGGACAGTTGAGAACAGCAGGAGAAACAATTTCTTGGTTTCCAGTGGCTGAAACCCCCCTAAGAGAAAATGCCAGCTACATCAGCGGGTAAACAGAAGAAACTGAGACAGTCAGGCTTCACCAGAAAACTTAGCAACCCATAATTTTGTTCAGATTTCATGCAACATTTTGGAAAACAGGCCCTAGAAATGATGTTACAAATCCTTAGAGGTCATATACTTTCAACAGACTGTTTCCAGAGAGAGAAAGTCCGCAGCATGGTGTCACGTGGAACCAGGACAGTGTTTAGTGGCTGTAGTGTCCTTAAATGTCCAGTATGTGTACTGGAGTAGAAGCGTGACATATAGTAGCTTGGAGATGAGAGGTATCTTTGCTGAAGCCCAGGAAGCAGCAATGAGAATTCTAGTGAGGCCTCATTGTACGTGTATGACTGATAAATTGGCTTTGAACATTGTCACCTTAGGACCTGGATATGAAAAGCATTAAGTTAACTCTGGAGCTAGCCATTATCTGTACTCTTAATTATCAGTGACTAATTATGGGTGTATAAATAATGAATTTCTGATTGCAGTGGTTAGGGTGCTAATTCTGACTGCTAATAGGATGTTGCCTTAGAAATAGTAGGAAGAATGTAAGTGATTTTGGATGTTAAATTTGCTTTTTGTGTAAGTTGCTATTGCCATGTTGGTCCAACAAGGTTCCCAAAGCAGCCTTTTATAGGAGTTAGATATTTCTATATGGCCACTAGAATCAGAGAAGCTGTCCAGTCCTATCCAATATATTCATTAATGACCTGGATAAGAGGACAGAGTGTACCCTCAGCAAATTTGCTGATGACACAAAGCTGGGGGCAGTGGCTGATACACCAGTGGGCTAAGGCAGTTGTCCACTGTGACCTGGATAGGATGTAGAGTTGGGCAGAGAGCAACTTGTTGAGGGTTGACAAGGGCAAGTGTAGTGTGCTGCATCTGGAGAAGATCCGCCCAGCTCATCAGGACAGGTTGGGGATTGATCTGCTTGAGAGCAGCACCGGGGAAAAGGATCTATGGGTGCTGGTGGACCACAGTCTGCCCGTGAGCCAGCAATGAGCCGTTGTGTCCAAGAAGGCAAATGGTCTCTTGGGGTGCATTAAGAGCAGTGTGGCCAGTGGGTCTAGAGATGTAGTCCTCACCCTCTGCTCTGCCCTGGTTAGGCCACATCTGCATCCAATTCTGGGCTCTCTTGTTTAAGAGGGATAGAGAGCTACTGGCGAGAGGCTAGCACAGTGCCACTAAGATGATCGGGGGCAGAAGCATCTTCCTTATGAGGAGAGGCTGAGAGGGCTGGGTCTGTTTTGTCTAGCAAATAGAACACTGAGGGGAGATTTCCTAGATGCTCACAAATATCTAAAGGGTGTCAGGATGACGGGACCAGGCTCTTCTCTGGTGCCCAGCAATAGGACAAGGGCCAATGGGTTTAAACTAGAACATAGGAAATTGAATCTGAAGATGAACTTTTTTAGAGTGAGGGTGACAGAACGCTGGCACAGGCTGCCCAGAGAGATTGTGAAGTCTCCATCTCTCTAGATAGTCAAATCCCACCTGGACATGTTCCTGTATTGTCTGGCTCTAGCAGGAAGTTGGACTGGATGGTCTTCAGAAGTTCCTTCCAACCTCTACCACTCTGTGATTCTTTGAATTACAACTATTTAATACTTTTTAAAAATCTTTGCACTACTTTTTAGCATGAAGATTTCAAAATAAATGCTGTGGCCTGCTGCACAATCCAGCAGTGATGGATTGCCTATGTGCTGAAATACATCCATGTGTAGTAAATTCATTATGGCTACATGAGAATGCTTGTAGAAGATGGTGGCATTTCAGAAGACATTTGATTAATCCACCTTTTTCCTACACTTTACATTTGTCTGTAGTTTAACTACATGCACATCTATCCTGTGTCTTTGTATGGGTTCATGCAATGAGAACCTGCAGTCTCTCTTGAGCTGAGGAGCCCAGAACTGTACATAGAATCATAGAATTATTAGAAATTGGGAGGGACCATGAAAGATCATCCAGTCCAATCCCTCTGCCACAGCAGGATCACCTAGACCAAGTCGAAACGTGGTTTTCCAGATGCAGCCTTACCAGGGCAGAGAACCTCCCTTGAACCACTGTCCAAACTCTTCTTAATGCACCCCAAGAGACAACTCGCCACCTCATCCCCAAGAGCACATTGCTGGCTAATGGGCAGCCTGTCTTTTCAGAGTTCTTGAATTACTACTTATGTTTAAGGACTTGTAATTCAGGGTGTCTCTTGTCACTGAAGCTTGACTAAAAATGTGTCGTCCTCTGTACATATCAAAGTAACTGCATCATGTAAATGTGTGAAGGAGAATGTGTGCTAAATTTTACACAAGGTGAATGTTCATTCCGCACTCATACTCGTGAGAATGGCCAGTTTGACCAACAGGGATCGGTGTGACACGGGCTAAGAGTGCCGCTGCTGCCTGGGTCAGCGCTGGCCCGCAGTGCCACTTGCTGTGGGAACCGCCGAAACGGGAGGATGGAAAAGCGCATAGACCCGAAGGTTGGTGGTGAGGTGCCGCGTGTCCAGAGGACCCAGCGGTGCACAAGGAGTTTCCAGTGTCAGGTTGAATCCCGACGTGGATCCACCCAGCCCCTGTGGGGGAAAGTCTGTCCTGCTTCCCGGCCCGTGGCTACTGGGCTCTTCACTCTTCCACCGCCATCTCCCGCATCTTTCACCCCGCTCTTCCTGCCCTTCCCGGGCTCCTCCCGGCAGTGGAGTCACGTGTGGCGGCAGGAATGAGGCTGGGGTCGGCGGGGGTGGGGTGGTGGGACCCGCCAGGGACGTGGCTGCTGCACGCCCCATCGCTTCCCCGTTGGTGCAGCCGACGCCCGCTAGCTGCGGGGCCTCCCGGTGCCCCAATGGCGGCTGCAGACGGGGGCGGGAGCAGGTCCAGCGGGCGGGGCGGGGCGAGCGGGTCCGCAGTGGAGCTCTGGATTTGCGCGGGGCAGCAGCAGAAGACCCCCAGGGAGGGCAGCGGGAGACGCGTCCAAGAGCGGGACGCGGACACATCCCCGCCGAGCGGAGCGGGCCGGGCTGTGGCAGGAGGCGGCCGGGGAGCAGGAGGAGGCGGAGGCGGTGGGTGTTTCTGCCGCGCTGGCGGGGCTGGGGCGGCGGGGAGTGCTGGGGTCCCGCTCCGGTGTCAGTCACGGGAAGTTCCATCGTCGGAGGCACCGCGCCTCGTCCGGGAGCCTCTTACCGAGGCTTCCCGGGGAGGCCCCGCGGGGTCCCTGCCCGCCGCGGCGGATGAGCGGAAAACTGAGGGTTTGAGGTATGTTATTTCATGGGTTTTGCCTGCCAGTGTAACGCAAGTTGCTGAAGGAGGGTGCAGGGACCGACTGTACACACTGTGGCTCCTGTTGCGAAACTGTAGCTGCTGGTACGTCGGAGAAGTTTCTGTTTTCAAGGTGTTCCCGGGGGCTTGGGCTGGCGTTTGCTCCCCTTCGTGCTGTTGGGCACCGTGAGCTCCCGGCTGCAGCTTCCCGCCTCTCCCCTGCATCAGGTACGAACGGGGCAGGTGCAAATCCACACTTCTGAGGAATCCGAGGGCTTTCCATTCCTTCCCCCTCCCTTTCCCACAAGCTGTATTTAACACCCGCATTGTAGTTGGCATCCGCAGTTAAATTTGCTTCCTTGGAACAGGAAAACTACGTCTGCACGACCACAACTGTCCATTTCTGTGTCCTTGTTGAAAGCATGTTTTTAAAACTGTCTTGGGTTTCTTTAGCACGAGTTGCATAGTTGCTTGTGGTGATCCCAGGCCATGCAGTTACCTCAGGATGCTGTCCTCTTCTTCCAGGAGAAGACAAGAACAGCTCTGGAGGACTGGCCAGTCACTCACCTGGGTGGGTATGCCCTGTCCGCAGGCGATGTCAGATGTTCAGAAGGACAGCACTTAGTAATTTGCCCACGGCAAAGGCTTGTTTTTGAAGGTCTTTAGGTGGTGGTTGCGTTTTCCACCTGAAAAGATTTATGTATCTTAAAGGCTGTCTGCTTTCACTCAAATACTTGCTCAACCCTTTTTTTTTTTTTTGCCCCCAAAGCAGCTAAGTTTTCCCTTCTTTAATTGTGACGTTAAAAATATTTTATTTCCCGTGATGCATCTCAGCTGGTACCTTGAGAAGATACAGTCTTGTAGGTTTATTATTTTTTTTGCTTCTTGGGAAATAAGAAATGTTTTATTACTTAAAAACTGTCTTATGCTGAATAAACACTGTGAAGATATGCCGACCTGTGTTACACTCTGGTTATTATTTATTATTGTGAAGAAAAGAAACGTTTACCCACAAAAACCTTTTGCTCTGTTTACTGAGCCCCACCGAGCAATCAGTTCCATAGTAGAAATGAAATATTTTTAACATTTTCTATTGTTGCTCAGGAGACAGATTTCTTACCTGAACATAAGATGTGTTGGGTGCCTACAACAGTGAGGCCATTTTCCAGGCAGGAGCTCTGGCTGTTCAGCTGTTTTTTTCAGTGGCTCCTTCATTCTTTTTGCTTGGCTGATCTGTTTGATCTTGATAATCTGTTTGACTTGCTTAGTTTAGTATGTCTTGTGGTTTTTTCCTTGCCCTTGGGCTAGGTAGTTATATATGTTTATTTTGTCATAGACAGTAGTTCTTTAGAGACTGCCTTGAAATTTGATATTTCTGAAGGCTTTACGGTGAGATTTGAAGACTTTTGGGATATCTCAGCTTAGTTGTGGTGGTATGTGAGATATCAACTATTAGATGAATGGTGTCAGGTGTCTTAGAATGGGATAGGCACTGAACGTCCAGTGTGTGGGGTGTTTGTGGCTGGTGTCTCGAGTGGGTGTGGTGGGAGAAAGCACCATGGAAGCAGGTAGATGTTTGAGGAGCATGCTGTCCATCAGCTGCTACTGAGTGTCAGGGCCTGTCGCAATCCTACAGATTTGTGCTTCAGTTCATGCACCACATGACGCAGAGAGGAGCTGTAATGTAGCAAGCTGCAATCACAGCTCTGACATATTGGGACCAAATGTGCAGATCTTGTGCTTTTCACTTCGGCAGGTGGATGGTGAGTGAGCGTGCCCAAGTCCTGAAAAGGATTTTGCCTCTCTCCACGCTCAAGAGCTTTCTTCTGACCAGGAGCTGTTGCTAGTCTCAGAATACAAGGTAAGGTCTTGCTCACCTGTAGACTGTGACAATCATTTTCTGGAGCACAGTGCTATGAAATTATCTTTAAAAATCCATAGTATTGCATAAATACTGTTTAAACTCTCATTTCTACTGACTGAAATTGAGAGTCTCTGTACTTCAGAGTCTTTGGTTGTTTTTTTCCTTCCAGCCCATTAATTTCAGCAGAAATATACCACACTAGGTTGAAATACTAAGTCTAAACACTTACTTTAGTAACCTGTTGAATATTAAAGGTTTGGATAATCCTAGACCTAGTACCTGTATAGTATGTCTTAAATAAGGTACAATCTTAGTTTGAGTAGGCTGCATTTTTAGAGCTTTTTTAATGTTTTGGAGGGTTTTGTAGTGTATTTCAGTCTGCTTACTATTTTTAAGAGAGCTTTTTCTTTGTTTTCTTGACTAACATTTTATATCTGTAAAATCTTGTACAGAATATTTTCTTTTTATCCAGAGCATCACTACTTACTGCAGAGAGGATTGTCCTTTGTTGTTCATTTCTTTTAAAATAGAGGGCATTTAGCCTCAGAGTTAATTAATTTGATATGAAGAAATCTCAGCACTAGAATATCTTGCTGTGCTGGCCACACCTGTCTTGATGCAGCCTAGGACACAGTTGGCCTTCTGTGCTGCAGTAGCAGGAGCACACAGCTGGCTCATGTTGGGCTTCTTTGCAGTCAACACCCCAAGTCTCTCTCTTCAGGGCTACTCTCAATATACTCTGCACCCAGCTTGTAATTGTTCATGAGACTGGCCTGACCCCAAGGTGTAAGACAGGACCTTACACTTGGATGTGGTGAACTGCATGCGGTTTGCACTGGCCCACTTCTCAAGTCTGTCAAGGTTCCTCTGGATGGCTCTGCTCCTTCCTTGCTCCTCTGTTTCTTTCCTCAAGTAAGTCCTCCTGTTATGCTTTAAAAGCTGAGCAGAACCTGTAAGTCTGGTTTGTGTGCTTTCTGCAGAAAAGTTTGACCTTGAAAAGTTTGAAAAGCGTCTGCCTGTCCACCACCTTTTTCCCCCTTAATGACTTCCCCTGCTGCCTTTGCTTCTCTCTATCTTGGTGTCTGTCTGGAGATGTATCGCTGCCGCTGAGAGAAAATGTTATCACTCTGAAAATGTAATCACTTCTCAAGTTGAAGGAAATTTATAACGAGTAGAAAGATTTGCCTCTACCTGGAGAGACTATGAGAGTTCTGAACTTTGAAAGTTTATGAGGATCAAGACACTTTCAGAGAGAGAGAAGTGGGAACTGTCTATAATGAAGGTATTTTGGATCTCAGTTCATTGTAGGAGCATTGTGATGAAACTCCATATGCTGTGTCTGAGTCTTGTGTGGGATTTCTTATGATGTGGGGGTGGGGGGAATGAATTAAAATGGCTCGGTTCCTTTCTTCTTCAAATTGAGTTGTCTGTTTCATGGCCTGCAGATTCATGAGTGGTTTTGTTAAACCCTCCCTTTCTTTGTGTCTGACACTTCAGATAAAAGTTCTTGGTTGAACCATAGTCGAGGTCTCTGACCCGCAATGTTAATGGTGACTAAGGTGGGACATGGGGATCCAGACAAGGACCTGTGTCCACACTTCCACACCACACAGCTTGGTATCATTTGCAAACTTGCTGAGGGTGCTTTCAGTGCCACTGTCCATGTCACTGACAAATCACTGGACCAGAACAGACACATGATTCCAGCTTGATTCTAAGCTGGTGTCCTTGCATAGTATAAACATTTGAAGGAAGACAACAAGCATGTCTAAGACCTGAAAGACTGTTGTTAATGGAGTTCAATGCAACTGGGAATAGCTCAACTCATTTGTAAAATGAGTCTATTAACTGCTCCCATGTAAAATAGAAATTATTTTTAGAATCTGTTCTAGAATATATATGAAACTTCAGTCTTTTTCTGAAGAAGCTGGAGAAACAAATTCTGCAGTCTAGGAGTTGGAGTTGTTTTTGATTCAGACTTTCAGATTAAGATTCACGTTGTGCAGAACGGTAGGCAGTTTATTAATCACAGAATCACATAAGGTTACGGGTTGGAAGGGACCTTGAAAGATCATCTAAGTCCAACCCCCCCACTTGTAGTATTACCCTGCTCTCAATTTTGTATATGATGCAGAAATGAGCCACATGTGGTAATTACATTCTTTGTCTTTACATATGTGAGATGGTAAATTTCTCTTTGCTTCTGTAAAATTACTTCTGTTTCACTTTTTGCTTTAATAAAATCTTTCCATTTTACAGATGTAGAACTACAGAGGGGTATCTCACAGTGAATTGTGTTGCAGCCTCTACATTTAAAGACATTTTTGAAACTCTCTTTCCATGAGTTCAGCTTCCTGATGGGTTTTTTTGCTGCAAGGGCATTTCTGTATCATACTTTGATGCTTCTTGTGGAGGGGTATGTTGCAGCAGTTCTTCCTCAGAGAAACTTCCTTTGGAATTGCAGTCTTAAACACAGTGAGTGCGATTGTTGAGTGAGTTTTACTTTTTGAACACTTTGTATATTATAATGGGGCAGTAAGTGAGGCTCCACTGATAGTGGTATGAATTAGTCTTTCATTTTGTATGTATTCTGCAACATATGAGGGAGGCATTTTTCACATCCAAGACCTTCTTTTATTAAAATCAACATTAATTACAGGTATTTTTTTCCACTCTTCTTACAAATCATGCTAAGTCTTTTTTTGTTTTTATGTTAATAGTGGAAAATTAATATTGGCAAGTTAATTTCTGGATCTAGAAGTAGTTTAAGTAGTGGAAAAGCCGTAAGCCTGGATGCTTAGAAATTAGTAAGGATTCATAAATTGAAGTCTGCAAATTACTTAAGGAAACTGTATGCACATTATGAGGAGGGTGCTCTTAATGGTAAGGAGGGGAGGTACATGGGTGAGATAAGCCAACATTCTCATTATGAATCTGTACACCTTTGTCTGAATACTCTCGTTGTTTTCACATCTTTTTCACTGTGTCCGAATGCGCTTTGCGGAGAGAATAATCTTGTGACTCACAGTCTGTTGTATATCCATGAAGGAAGCTGCTGTGCTTTTAGTTATCGATGTTTAAGTTACTTGGACTTTTTCTGATAGTAAAGAATCTGAGTTTTACTCTGGTCAAAATACTTTGGATTCTTTTGAAACCTGGGACATACAAAAATACAGCTTGATTTTAAGGGAATGAAGGCAAGTAATGCTGAACAACATTTGAAAAATATGTTTGCAAACTTGTGTTTTTAGATCAAAAACCTTATTCATGTTTTATTCTGAATTGCCTGAATCAGCAGGACTGTGAGAAGTGATGCATAACTGCACAACATTGATTCATGTCCTGCATGTTTGCTGCTCAGTCAGGAAGCCTGAAGCTTAATATCAGATGTGTGGGTGAAGCAGTTAACCAGAGCAAAATAAAATGTTCTACTTACGTGGTGCTGAATAGGGGCATTATCTTGGGAAAATCTGTTTCGGTGACTTAGTGTACTGAACAGTGCTTGTTACTTGGGAGCAAACCATGAATACAAACGATTGGGATCCAAGCTTAAGGTCAAACATTTACTCGTGTTTCTGTCCTGTGATGTCTTTGCTTGAAATGCTTTAAATACAACTGCAGAAATCACACGAGATTTTCTTTTTTCCTTAGAGATACAGAATATTCACCTTGTGAATTTCAAGAAAGGGGTTAAACCTTATTTCCTCATCCTTAAAACAGGATCGTAAGTTATTAGGAAGTAGATGGTAATATTTAGAGTCCCTGCTGGGACTGCAGTGAGTCTTGAGCCTATGGCTCTTCATAGAATCAGAGAACAGTTTAGGTTGGATCGGACCTCAGAGATAATCTAGTTCCAAGCCCCCTGCCGTGGGCAGGGACACATCTCACCAGATCAGGTTGCCCAGAGCCACATCCAGCCTGGCCTTCAACGCTTCCAGGGATGGGGTATCCACAACCTCCCTACACAACTTGTTCCAGTGCCTCAGTACCCTTACAGTGAGGAATTTCTTCTTCAGATAGAATCTAAATCTGCCTTCTTTCGGCTTGAAACCATTCCCCCTTGTCCTATCATTAGATGTAGCAAAAAGTCCCTCTCCATTCCTGTAGCCACCCTCAGCTGGAAGGTTCCCCCTGGAGCCTTCTCCAGACTGAACAATCCAAATCTGAGCCTGTCTTCATAGGAGAGGTGCTCCAGCCCTCTGATCACCCCTGTGGCCCTCTTCTGCACTCCCTTCAATAATTTTGTGTCCTCATTCTGTCTGGGACTGCAGAACTGGACACAGCACTCCAGGTGAAACCTCACAAGAGCAGAGCTCTCCTTGATTAATTTTAGATTGAATTCTCCTGACTTTGTGTTTTTCAACATTGTAAAGAATTCAGTGTCTCATCCCTGGTGTTTGTTCAGAATTTTGTACATAGTATTTAATCCTATTGCAAACCGTGGACTGACTAATTTGAGTCTTTAAAACATATCTTCTGAACTATAAAAGGTGGAGAAGAAAGAGGCTATTCCATCAATTGCAAATCAAGGAAAAGAGTGAAGGCTTCGGATAGTAGGGCTAGGTGCAGAACCTACGCTTCCTCTCAAAACTGCCTTACATTACGCATTTTTCTGAAGATGAGGGCTGTTTTGCACACATGCTATTACTGTTTTTCTTTTTTACTTTAAATGATGTTTTAATGGCTACATTAGCTGATTTATTGGAATAGAATTTTGGTGCTATAAAAAGAAAACCTACTCCATGCACTATGGCTCTAATTTATGATTAGAAATGTATTTTCATATTATACTCCAAATAGTTGATTCAAGAAATGCAGGAATGAGATTCTGTCTTTATATTATTAATGGATCGTTCCCAAAGTGAAATAAATTTTTTCAGTTGGACCCTTTTGTAACTATCAGATGTGATGAGTTGTCCTTGCTGAGAAACAGTATGGTTATTTTTCCAAGGACAGTAGGAAAAATAGCACTGAAAGTGTTTCATAAATGTGTCTGTGTTACAACAAGGTTTGCAGGAACTGAGTCTTCAGTTCGGTGTTACAATTTGTCTGGAACTGGGAAGAGCTTCTGATGGAAGTTTTCATCGTCATTATCTTGAACTACAAACAGTGCTTTGTAAAAAGCTTGTAGGACGCATGGATTTAGTGCAAGTTTGACCAGGGCTTTCTGCTTTTGTGGTGGATGTGCAAAAGTTCAAGGAAATTCAATTCAGGGAAAAAATAATGCTGTATTGACTGTCCAGAAAAACCAAAACAACCCAGCTCCTTCCTGCTTCTATTTTTTTTTTTAAATTATTTTGAGAAGCTAAGGACTTGATTTGATTGACAAAAAGAATAGGCTTCAGGAAGGGGGATTTTCCCTGTGACAAAAATACTGTAATTACTAGAGTAAACAAATATGTTGGTTTATTCATAAATAAAATAATCTATAAAATCTTTGCATTATAATTCTAATTAGATAGGTATTATATTTGAATTGCAGAATCACAGAACATTAGGAATTGGAAGGGACCTCTAAAGATCATCTAGTCCCCCTTGCCAGAGCAGGTTCACCTAGACCAAGTTGCACAGGAACATATCCAGGCAGGTTTTAAACATCTCCAGAGAAGGAGACTCCACAACCCCCTGGGCAGCCCGTTGCAGTATGCGTACAGATAAGCCACGTGTAATTTTATGTTGCAACGTAAGTGTTATGCAGCATGTGAGGATTGTCTCTTAAGAACAGAAATCTTGCTGAGGATAACTTCCAGTTAAGATAATATTTTATCTCCAGTATTGGAAGCAACTAATTTGGATTAAGTTTAAGAGAGGAAATTTTGGAACTAAAATACTTTTCTGGATGAAATTACTTTATTGCAGTCAAATCTAGAGCAAATTACAAAAAATACTTAGTTTTCATATATTTGTGTTTTGCTTGAGTGTGCAACATGGGCAATCACAGTCTTGCAAACAGCAGCACTGTCCTCTAGTTTGTGTGGCACAGAACAAACAAGCTTAAGTCCTGACTAAAAGTCTGTGATGCTAGCATTCACTTTTAGTCCTTCATGATGGTTGGTGTGCTCAACCCCCAGAACAGCCTCCCAAACCTCTTCATCCTGTGGTTATTCAAACAATTGCCAGGACAAAAGACAGGACCAAAGAATTACTCACAAAAAGCCAGATGGTTGTGCGTCTCTGTGAACACGTTCTCTTCCCTGCTTTCAATTGGTTTTGTGCACATAATCTCTCTCATTCCTTAAATATTTGTAGGTCTCGGCTTTCCTTTCTGTGAATTAAGCGCTGCTGAGCATAATAAAATCGTGTGTTTGTGCTGGGTTCAGCCAGATCTTTTGAAGTGTGTTGTTATGATCTGGGTGGGTGTACTACTAGATGGGTGAAATGCTAGTGGGATGATTGGATTTTGAGTTGACTGGTTGGTTTTTGTTTACCTAGAGGCTGGTAACCAGTGGAGGGCCCCAGCTGTCTGTCATAGGATGTGCCAGGTTGAAATTTATGTGTGACTTCAATGTTGACCAGCCCTTGCTCATGAAATTTGCAAGTGACAGCAAACTGGGTGAAACAGTGAGCAGTGGATGTGCTTGAGATCACAGCTTTCATTCAGAAGGATGTTGGCAGAGCTGGCTGTCAGGAACTCTGTAAAACTAATGACGAGGGCAAGGGTTGCACGTTTGGGAAGCCAGAGCTTCTAGGAGGGGAAGGGTTCCCCTTCACTCGGTACTTGTCAGACCATGCGTATATTATTTTGTCCAGCTTTGTGTCCACACTCTGTCCCAGTAAAGATGTGAATAAACTGGAGTAAGTTTAGGGAGTTGTAGCACTGTCCTGGAGGAGAGGGTGAGGGTGCTGGGCCTGTCCAACCTGGAGAAAACATGTTTCATGGGGCCCTGTTGGCAGCCTGGTCCTGCCTTCTGGCGGGGTATCTGGAAGGCAGTGGCCATAGACTGAAGTAAGAGTGGTTCTACCTATATATAAGGGCAGTGTTTTTCTCCAGAAGGACAACAAAGCAGGAAGATGGTTTTCCTGGTGAAGTTGAGTGGTCTCTGTCTTTGGAGATTTTCAGAATCTCAGGAGATAAAGCATCCTTGTCTCACCTGACAACTGACCTGGTTTTGAATAGCAAGTTGGAGTACATAACCTCCTAAGGTACCTGCCTGCTTGAGTGCATCTATCAATCTTCTGTTTAATATTTTCCTTTGCAATAATAATGTGTATAGAGAAAGAACATAAATATTTGAAAGTCCACAGTGATTTCTGCTTGTATTGTGGTTAGAAGCTCTTAGACAAATCTGCACATGAAGTCATTGCTTTCTTCCTCTTTTCCCCTCTTTCAGGTGATGTATGGGACAGGAATCCATGCTAGGTGAAGAAATTGTGTAAATTCTTTAGAAAGAGGCATCAGAAAACCAACCTTCAGCCATGCACTCAGGGTGTCTGTAGCTTGCTTCTTGATCAGAGCTTGCTGCTGCATTTTTTTTCTAGCTGTGAGCGGGGTTGGTATGAGAAAGAGTGGCAGAAAAAGAGGCAGTGCGTTCTGCATGCAGTCTGAAAAGCACGCACCTCTGCAGGTCTGAACTTGTTTGCATTATAGCCATTAATAGAATTTACCCTGACTTTAACAGAGTCAGGAGCCGGGCTTCATACTCATTTTCTACTTGAACATGTGCAGTTCTGTATGACTCCATTACTCCTTTGATAAATTTCCGAATGAAATCGGTAGAGTACAGGACTGTTAGCTATGAATAAAACCAGATATTCGTTAAAAGCAGTAACATCCAGTTGTGATACAGACTTCTGTGGATTACAACATGTGGTTATGTAATATGAATGCTTGCTTCATTCGTACTGATTGTAGTACAAATATACATCTTAAATGTTCTATAGTCTGTTTCTTAGCAATAGTCTTGTATGGAAAACAAATTGTACTATCAATTTTTTTTCTCTGTTGCAGAGTCTTCTTGATCTATAGGGATAAAAACACAGAAAGTAACCTACACTATTCTGTGCTCTTTTCTTTCCTTGCTTCTCTGCACCCTTAAAAGATCTATATACCAAATTTTAGCAAGATTTACTTCCCAGTAGGAGTTCTGTACTGATAGGTGGAAGAAGACTCAGGTATTACGTAGCATTATTTACTGAGTGATGTGGGCACACAAGGGTTTTGGACATTCATGGGCTTTGTCGTCACTTTTTTTTTGGTGGGTTTTTTTTTTTAATATTAACAAAGTCGGGGGGGGTGTTTACATTACAAAGATAATTTTTAGGCTTTCAGGCTTCCACAGATCCGTGAGTTAAGGATCCTTCGAAATCAAGTCTCCTTGTTTCATCTTTTCTGCTTTCTGTTAAAAGTGCTCAGTGGCTTGTTCTTTCTTGTTCAGCATTAAGAATAAACGATCCCAATGTCACTGCAGTTATAGTGCACACTCCTGCTTAAAGAGGTGTGTCACCTTTGCAGTTCCTAGAGTGACAGAGCTGGAAAATCCGGCAGCAGGTGCCCCTGAGGAACTTCACGTATATGTGGTGCGCCATCAGGTCTGGACATTGTGCTGTTACCCACTGACTGTTGGACAAGTAATGGCTTTTAGAAAATAGTTTCCGTAAAGTAAAAATGCAGATGTTGGTCGGTATTTGTGTTCCTGTAGCTGAGAACTGGTGGCTTGTTGTTCATTCCACTATTAGAGGAAAATATCAAATGAAATCGGATGTGCGACCTTAGCTACTGAGAAATGTAGAGGCAGTTACTGTAAAGAGGCGAGAAACAGTCACCAAGAGGAACAGTGACTTTCTTCTGTAGTCTTTGGACAAGTATAAAGGTGCCTTTGTTTTGTTTGCTAAAACAACAATTTGTCATGGAATCCAAAATTCAGTCTCATAGTTATTGGTAGCCTGGCATCCATTAGACAGGTGGCAAGGTCTGCTGTGGACAGCACAGACTCTCACTTCCTTCCATACCAGTGGTCAAAGGTGAGTGCTTTTGATGAAAAACTTCCAGTGCTGGGAGCTGTCCTTTGCAATCATTTTGCACTCCAACTGATTCTGGTTTCTAGTGTGAAAGCCATTTGAGATCTGCTTGCTTTGACTGTTTGGAACTTCTCTGCATGAGAAACATCACCCAGAAATATCTGGCTTCATGTGTTCTTTTAATTCCTCTTTTTTTCCCCCCCCTATGTATCAATTTAAATTTTGAAAATCATTGCAGACCTGGTGAGGACCTGAATCCATTGCAGTGTATTAAGTAACACAATTTCTTTATTTCAAAATGCTTGTTCTTAACGTGGTTACTGCTAATTTTAAAATAGAAACTTAAGAAGTTGCTGGCTAAATGTGTGGAATAAAAGCATGCCGCTCTGCTACAAATAGTTGAGTTTTTTTAACATCAGTGGTCTCTTAGGTGTGGAATTGGACTTTGTTCAGATAGTTTGGTTCAATGACCAACCTGCTGTAAGTGGACAGTTAAACTGAGAGCTGCTACCTCTACCCACATCTGAAGCAAAGAAAGTGATGAGCACTAAGTCATATGAACTGGTTGGGCGTCTAGAAACCCTTGGGAAATCTTAAACTTTGGGCTGCTTCAGGAGCTTCTTTCTGTCCTTTTGTTTCTGTGATTGCTGTAAAGCCTGGAAGGGAGCAACTTGAGTCATTACATAGAGGTTTAATACATCTGAGAAATCAATTTTATGTGGAGAAATATTTTTATAAGCTCTGCTGAGTCCAGTACATCAGGGCAGTTGTTCAGTTATATAGATTCGTAACTTTAATATGCAATGAACACGTTATATGTTTAATGGATTGTGTTTTCTATTTGCAGGTTTTAAATACCTTTGGAATGAAATTTTAGTGATCGATGTCTTAAAAGCACATAGTTGTTCGATTTCTGACGTAATTTTAGGTTAAACTGAGTAACATTGTGATCACTGAGTTGAAGTTACATCTGGAATTTAGCTTTCCGCGTGGGGCCCCAGTATGAGCGAGAGACTACCAAATGAGGTCCAGTAAGGGCCACTGCCAAGGGTGGGAGCAGGTTAAAAGAGTCTGAGAGAGCTGTATTTCTGTTTTGAGACAAGAGCTCTGAGTCCTCTACTCCCTAAGGCAGAGTCAGAAAGGAGATGCAGTCAGGCCTTTTTCAGCAGTGCGCAGCAGAAGAATGAGAGGCAACAGCTTCAGGCGGCTGCTAGAGTCATTCTAGTTGGGCATAAGGGAAAAAATCTTCAGGGACTGGCTGATAAAGAACAGGAGCAGGCTGCCTCAGGAGGTGGTGAAACCTTCACCTTTAGGGGGTTTAGAACTTAGGTGGAAAAGGCCTTGAACAACCTGATTTGATTTTGAAGGAAGCTAATGTGAGTGCATGAGACAACACTCAGTGGTCCTTTTCAGCTTAATGGGAGCTGCGATTTCCATGGTTGTGGTTAGAGTGCACCTGCATGCTTTGTGGTGTGTATCACTGGTTACTACTGTTGATCAGGTCCAAGACGAGATTAACTAATTTAGTTAATATGCTAATGAGCTGAAACAAAAACAGACAAGAAGTGTTCAAAACTACTTATAAAGTCACAGGAAAGATAAAAAACTGTCTCAACTTGGAAAAAGAAAACAATTCACAAAAACCCCACCACAAAGACCTACAGAGGTTAATCATATGTTCTTACAGAAGGGGGCTGAGCTCCAGCCCCTCAGGGGGAAGAAACATCAAGCAGTTCTTTTCCTTGTGGAAACTTGATGTCCATCTTTCAGTCCATCCCTCAGTGGCATGGACTGAATAAGAGCCAGTTCCCTGCTCTGTGTGCTTCAAAGCCAGTCCTCTATTTGCACTGTGCTGATTCCTGTAGGCCACAGACAGGGGACTCTATTTCTTAATTTCATCTAACAGTGAATTGCAGGCAAAACCTTTCCTCCACTGATCTCTGAGGTTCCAAACTCTCACTCTCTTTCCATCCAGCACATTCCAAGGGGCAACATGGCTGCAATGCCCGGCTCCAGGAACAAGGCAGATTCTCAACAAGAAACAGGAAGCTCCAGACTAGCAGTATCGGTTTTCTCCCTTTCCACTAAAAGAAAAAAAAAACTTGTTTGCAGAGGCACTGATTGGCCAGGCTGAAGCTAAGGAAGAGCTTTGAATTCCAAGTTGCTTATCAACATAGGCCATAGACACTCCCAATCCCTCAGGCTAAACCCACCAAATTCAAACTACAACAGCGTGTAACTCTGTTGGCAGCAGAGTCAGTTGGGAAACAACATGAGCTACAAAGTTTGCTCTATGCTGCTTGTCAAATTTAATCATCTGAGGTAATCTTGCCTTAAACATCTTTGACTTGAGGTAGTTCTGCCTCTCCATAGAAGAGTGAAAAACCTGTCTTTGAAATGTGCTGCTGTTAGAAATTGTTCATGAATATATAATCTGCTGTATAAAATTACAGTGAATTAGTATGTGCATCAAGCCCTAAGGCATTCTGAAGTGAGAAAGTGTACCTGTCTTCTTATGTATAATTGCACTGTTCAGATGGGAGCAAACAGATCGATGGTTTAGGACTGTGATGCTGAGCCTGTGTCCTTCATCAACAGAGTTCTTGTGTAATTGAAAGCATGTCACTGTGAGCTGCATCAAAATGGAAAATATGCTGGAAGCTTTCATTGCTCAGCTCTGTGTTAGTATTTGCTCATGAAGAAGAAACTGATTTTGAACATCATTGTTGAAGTTACTTTCCAGCGATGTTTAAAAATTTGCATCACACATTTAAATAAAAAACAAAAATATTCTGAAGTCTTTTTAGCTTAACTCTTGAAGATGTGTTTGGAAGAAGTACTGAGATTAACTTATGCAATAACCAGCAAATCTTCAAATGTCATACTTGAAAATCTGTGTTCCAGTGATGATTCAACTTTTAAAAGAATAAAGAAAAATACCCTTTTCGGCAAACCCTGATTTTTTTTCCCTCAGTTTGGCTGAGAGTTCTGGTGTGGTGAGATGTGTTCCAGACATCTGTAATCAGGAATGTGCCTTTGAGCTCTACAGATACAAGTTATGGAGAGAGATTTTAGAAGGACGCTGTCTGGTGAAAGTATGTAGTGGAATGTTTTCTGCTATAGACGGGCGTTGTGTATGTGGATGAATTCCTTCTGAGTCTGAACTCTGAAGCTACTTTATTTTATCTAGGACTTGGTTAAGAATTGCCAAAGCTTAAGGTGATTTCAAAGGGAATGTTGTATGGTTAGAAAGTGCAGGGTGTTAGGAATTGTCTCATCATGTAAGGCTCTTGTGCTATCAGAGTAGTTACCTTTCTTGGCACTTCTGATGATTTGTCCTTGCATACCTGCTTTCATGGAGGGAAATTACGTTAAGGTTTGATTCTGTTCTGAATCTGTTAACTGCTGCCACTTCTGTAAGTGGTAGTTGATTATGTTCTATCTATCCCCATTTATTATTTTGTCACTGTACCTTGAATTTCAATGTCTCCTTCAACATACCCTTTTCATACTTTGGCTATGGAGACTTGTCTTAGGATTTGAGAGCTGGTTTGTGTGATGATGCCAGCGGAAGTAGTAGAGTCTGAAGGTTTAACATCTATGTGTTCCTCAAGGGTCCTGCGCTGGCTTTTCCACTGTCTTGTGGAGCTTTTGGAAACTTGCTTTTGCTCCGTAGTCTTGTTCTGAAATCTGTCTTTTTGGCATGCTCGCTCTTTAGTTAAAATCAAAATAGATTTGGGTCAAAGTGTGTGCATTGCTTGATGCAATGTTTTTTCCTTCCAGTTGATATTAGAATTTTACTATTAAATACCACTATGGGAAAGAAGAAAAAATTGTCCTTGGATTCTGGGTTTTTCCCTCTCTCCGTGTGTATTCAGGACCAAAGTATGGAAATGCTTTCTAGATTAATTCTTCTCCTTAAGACATGTGATTAATAGCATTTGAGAAAAGAGGACGGGAAGAGAACGTTCTCAGGAGACTGCTTGTTGGTACTTCACTCTCTTCAAGAGACAGCAGGTTCTCAAGCAAGGTTTTTTAAGACTGCCAAAAAAAGGAAAGAAAAAATGCAGCTTAACTATATAGTGTATAGTTAAGACTTGTGATTTGGGATTGCCAAGTGGAGAGAAGCATCATCAAAACATATCCCTCTCCCCATCAGGAAGATTTTGTAACAGAGTACGTTCTCCAAACAGGCATTGAAGTAACAAGTTTTAGTAGTTTGCTTGTGGTTGTCACAGTGGGAGCTGCAGAGCAGCAAATAGTTTGCAAACTTCATCTGTCTTCAGCTGGCTTATTTAGATCATTAAAAGAATTTGCTCCAGTACTGAGGGCTGTGGACATAAAAATTGGACAGATGTGCCTAGCTTCTTCCATCAGAATAAATTTCATCCCTTCCATAGTGGTATTAGATAATAGTTATGAGCGTCACCAGATTGAAAAGGAGTGTCTTGGATGTTTGGAAATCATGTTCATCTACAAAATGTGTTCTCTTCATTTTTGCAGGGGTCTTCAATCTGCTACAGGCACAGTGGATACAGTAGAATGGACACAGAGGAATACTGTGCCCCCCTACCAGAAGGTAACAGAAATAGTCCAGGATTTAAAGCCAATTTTGTTATGCCAGTTTGATCGATTGGATTTCCAAAAGCATTTTTACCTTCCCAACACTCTGTTTCCCTGTATCACCTCAAGATTTTATCCCACTGGTATTTTGCTGAAACATGAACTCCAGTCATTTACTACATCTTGGTTTTGGATCTTGCTTGTTGGTGTTGTGAGAGCATGATGGAAAGAAACCTGAGGAACAATTGGTCCTTACTGTCCAAATCTGCAAATACGTTGTGTTCTGAGGCAACACTGTGTGGGTCATAGCATCACACCTTCATCACTTGCTTTGGCAGCCACAGGTGTTCATGCATGTGGGGACCCCAGGGAGGTCGTGGAGTCTCTTTCTCTGGGGACTTTCAGGGCCCACCTGGACGCGTTCCTCTGTGATCTGTATTAGCTAGTTTTGTCCTGCTCTGGCAGGGGGGTTGGACTCGATGATCTCTTTGGGTCCCTTCCAACCTCTAACATCCTATGATCCTATGACCTGTAGAGGACAAAACAAGTGAGGACTGTGGCAAGAGCAGGGTATTGAGATAAGGGGATCAAATGCCTGGACAGATTTGGAGTCTGAATTGAGAGTACAGAGAGGGGTGAACTGTGTTCTGTTGGGGCACATGCTACTTCCACCAAACATACGTGATCTGCGTGATGTCTGCTGAAGGCTGTAGCTGAAGGATCTTCAGATCATGCTGTGCCACTGTAGCCAGCATCCATTCCCTTCAGAAGCAGAGGGGGGACATACACAGCTGGACCTCTCTGTGGTCAGAGCAGAGGGATGTATGGAACAGCATTATGAATGCTTGACTCTTGAGCTGTTTCTGTAAAGTTAGCACTCGGTGCTCCTTGGCTGCTGTGTGCTGGGAGCCGTGTGGCCACTGGTATAGTGCATGTTTCAAGTAGCACAAAGATAGCATCTGCAAAGATACAGTGTCATGGCCTTGAGCATTTGTGGTGTCTTTTTGAGAATATTGCATATGGCTGAGTGTTTTTTTCCTGCTTGATTTCCTGTGAACACACCTTTGTGTAGTGCTTGTTACGTAGGTTGAATCTGAAAAGATTTTAGCTTTTGGTAGTTGGAAGCTGGGATACGCCTTAGGAGAAGTATTGTATGCTTGTTCTGCTCATCCCAAAGCACAAGACATGACTTCTGAAGACCTGTGGCTGAACCTGGTACAGCTGCTGTTATTTCAGTGGAGTTGCTAGTACAGTTTGTTTAGATAAAAAATTTATATATTTTTATATATATATATATATATAAAAACCCAGTGTGCATTCTTGCTTATAGGACATTTTACTTGTTCACACAGAACCTTTACCTCTGTAAAGGCATTTAACTATGAAAGAGGATGTGTTTTAGTTTTCTTTGATCATAACTCTTGGGAATTTCCACTCTAGATTGAAACTGCCTTATTTTTCAAATAGACACAAGATATAGACTTGTTACTAGATACTAGTCAGGAAAAAAGCAGAAAGTTGTAAAATCGGTTTTTAATGGGTCCGATTTCTGGCCTGCATTATTGACAGTTGTATTTATGCTCTGAGATATCACTGAAGTTATTGTTGGCAATAAACGCTTTTCCTGTGCTTATCCTAATCCATGTGGTCAGAACCCTGAGTTTAGTTCTGTTTTGTTTAGTGACAGTTACTATGAAACCATCTCTATGGGGTAATCCATCTCTAAAGCAACATGGAGCTGTGGACAAGAGTAATTCCTAAGGAATCAATATTTCCACTTGAGCAGGAGCTGCCATTTTACAAACACAGCAAACAATTGTGGTGGCAGCATGCCAGCATGTTTGATATGCTGACAGAAATTTCAGGGTGATGTAGTTCAGTACGAATCCAGAATTCAGATTCTTGCCCTGCAAAGTTCTTTGTGACTGCAAAACTATGTGTATCCTGTTGTTACTTTCAGATGTGTCACTCCTTACTAGGCTGGGATCAGTTTTAATTTACATAAATTGAGAAACTACCATATCTGTTGTCAACAAATTCTTTCCCTGTCATCTTGAAAAGCCTTGTTGGAAGCTGTTGGATTTTTTTCTTTTTTACCATTGCTAACTGTGTTTAAAAAGCATATTAATAAAGGGAATATCAGTGATGATAAATATTTGCACTAAAATACACTTCAATTTATGGATAATTTTCATGAGTGTTATGAATTTGGTAAAATCATATTTGTTCATTTATTCCTGCATCAAATGCTCTTCCAGCATATAAGGAGTTAACCTTCTGTCTCAGCTACGCACAGCGGTGGTGTGGGAGTTAGGAAGTGGAACAGGCAAGGGCTACAGAGATGGAGGCTGCAGGGGAGGCAGGCTGAGCAGGTGGAGTAGGCCAGTCAAATTTTGGGGTCCTTATTTGGGGATAAGGTCTTCCCCTCTTCTTGGCACCCCCTTCCTTTTTGTGTGTTTTGGAAGCTTGGTTTCAGTTTTTTCCAGCCCATTGCATACTGCAGCTTTTCTGTCCCCCTGCGGTTCTCTGTCCCTCTTCTGCTTCCCCCCACCCCTCCCTCTCTGCTTCTCCCTGGTCCCCTCTTTCTCTCTCATCTCTCTCTGTTCCTGGACCAGGCATAGGAAAATGCTTAATTACGCTTGAAAAGATAAATAAGCACTGCCTAATATACCCTTCTCTCTCTTTGCCCCCTCTGCAGCTTTTAGAGTTTGTTTGAGTTAAGGGTAGCAGGCCTGGGTGGGGGGGAGGGATGGACTTGAATGGGTGAGGAAAACATTTCTTTCTTGTTATTTTTTTTCTTCCCTTTATTTCCCCCTCCTTTTTCATTCTTCTTTCCTTTTAATAAAATTTCTAGNGCCTTGTTGGAAGCTGTTGGATTTTTTTCTTTTTTACCATTGCTAACTGTGTTTAAAAAGCATATTAATAAAGGGAATATCAGTGATGATAAATATTTGCACTAAAATACACTTCAATTTATGGATAATTTTCATGAGTGTTATGAATTTGGTAAAATCATATTTGTTCATTTATTCCTGCATCAAATGCTCTTCCAGCATATAAGGAGTTAACCTTCTGTCTCAGCTACGCACAGCGGTGGTGTGGGAGTTAGGAAGTGGAACAGGCAAGGGGTACAGAGATGGAGGCTGCAGGGGAGGCAGGCTGAGCAGGTGGAGTAGGCCAGTCAAATTTTGGGGTCCTTATTTGGGGATAAGGTCTTCCCCTCTTCTTGGCACCCCCTTCCTTTTTGTGTGTTTTGGAAGCTTGGTTTCAGTTTTTTCCAGCCCATTGCATACTGCAGCTTTTCTGTCCCCCTGCGGTTCTCTGTCCCTCTTCTGCTTCCCCCCACCCCTCCCTCTCTGCTTCTCCCTGGTCCCCTCTTTCTCTCTCATCTCTCTCTGTTCCTGGACCAGGCATAGGAAAATGCTTAATTACGCTTGAAAAGATAAATAAGCACTGCCTAATATACCCTTCTCTCTCTTTGCCCCCTCTGCAGCTTTTAGACTTTGTTTGAGTTAAGGGTAGCAGGCCTGGGTGGGGGGGAGGGATGGACTTGAATGGGTGAGGAAAACATTTCTTTCTTGTTATTTTTTTTCTTCCCTTTATTTCCCCCTCCTTTTTCATTCTTCTTTCCTTTTAATAAAATTTCTAGTACAGTTCAATAAAGTTTAATATTTTTAGTTCCAGTTTCCTTAAGTGTGTTCCCTTTATCTCTTTTCCTCTCCCAGGGGTGGGAGGAAAGAGATTTTCTTCTGCACAGTTGGGCTACAGTTTTTGGGCTACCCTGGTGCTAAACCGTGACAATGAGCCACTTTAAATAAGTGAGGATTTTAAGGCCGAGTACCACTACAAATACATGTCACATTTAAAGGAAAGAAATGTAAAAGAGTTTTTTGGAAATGGCTGAGGTTTTTCTTGGTGTATGGTGGACATATGCTGGCCACCTCTGGTGTCTGTTCAGAAGGGGCAGGTGTCACCAGCCACTCCTTTCAGACTATGGCTTACAGTGAGGATGAGACTCCTCCTGTGTCCTGGGTGCAGGAATCTTTTATGCATCATTAAACAGTATTTTTAGCTTTATCATTGTGTTTTTGAAATCCTGAACTGGGGCCACTGGTGACGTCACACACTGAAATTTCTTCTTTTACTTGTTTGCTGTCCTAACAAATGCAGCTTTAACACTGAAGGTCACATAGATTCCTTTCATTCACAGGTGTATACCTGTCAGTGTGTGTGTGCTTGTGCTATTACAGTTTTACTAGGATATATTCTCTATGGCTGTGTTTAGTTTCTTTACTGGAAAAACACATTGTGATCTTGCAAGGTGGAGTTGCTTTTCTTTAAGTGAGGGCTTTGGTGCTTATCAGGGCCTCTTTCCAAAGGAAGAACCAGCTTTGTTTGCTCAGCAGGATGGATACCTGACAAACAGCCAAGGGCAGCTGGCAGGGGATGGGAGGGGTGTACTCTCTGTGTCTGTTTTTTTTGCATTTTCCTTTCTGCATATGAATGTCTCGCTGTTTCTAGGACATGGTACCATACCTTGTATGATTTCTCTGTGGAAACTGTTGGAAAACACCTAGTATATTTCCTCATATGGAGTGTATTTGCTAACAGTTCATCCTGGTTGTGCTATACTGAGTTGCCTTTTACAACAGTTGAAAGAACTAAGATAAACTTTAGGCTCTGTTCTGTGGTGAAGTCTATTAAGGTAGATTGTTGTATAGTAATGAGATTTGGAGTACGGCTGCAGTGCAGTACATCCACACTGCTGTTCTTGACTTGTATCTGAAATACAGGTGATTAATGTGTCGTGAATATGAAAATTTTAACAAGAAATACTGACATTTCAGTGTTTGTACAAGGACCCTGTGAGAATGAATTTCATGGCACAGCCTTCATATTTCTGCCAAATGTTCTCTTTACGTGAGAGAGAACCACTTGTAACTTGTCATTTTGGAAGTGTGAGGTGCCATTAAAGACCACCTGTAGTGGAAGGCTGGCTGTTCACTTATTTACGCCAGTAGTAGTGGGTAAAGCTCAGTGAGAAACCTTATTTTTCTGGACTCTGGGATTTAAAATGTTCTTCAGTTGAATGAAATTTATCGTGGTTTTTTTTTTTTAAACTGAAAACAGAGTGAGGATACCTCCTAGACATCAATTGTAAAAGCATTTTATACATGGTTTTATACAGATTATGAGCTCTCCAAGGCTGTGGGTGGGTTATTTCTTTGGAAATATTGGATATTGGAGGCCAAGAACTTAAATCTGGATGTTCTGTATGTGATAAAGAGCTATGCCGTCTTCCTCCAGTTATTTTTTGTTGTTTGCCTGACAGCGCTGGAACACTAAAATAGTCCTAGTTCCACTGTCCCTGAGAAGGAAGTTTTACTTGAGTCTGTGGGTGAGAGTGAAGTACGACCTACTGTACTCTTGCTGATGTTCCCACTGGAATGAATTTACATACTCAACAACAAAATTATTTTTAATTACTAACCCTAATAGGGAGCTGCCATGGTTTGCTGTAGAGGTGACTATGTTATTCTGCTAGAGGAGCTGCTTTGTGTTCTATAGATAGGCCTTTTTTTTTTTTTTTAGGTTTTAACCGTTGTAAAAAGCTAGTTTTGTGACTGAGTTAATACTGACCAACAAAGCACTTTTATGTTTTGTCATTAGTTCATGGAAGTGAAGACCAGCAGGGAGAACCTAAGCTTGTATTTTGGACAGAAGTAAAATAAAAATATGTTTCTTGTTATGTCTGGAGGATTTAATTACGAATACTGCTTAAATTAAACTGCAGCTGTAAAGGGAGTTGGGCTTGGGCTAAACAGTATTGTTTGTTAGGTATCTGTTTTCAGCATACAGACATTTATAAATGATGATAAAGGGGAAGCCAAGATTTCAGAAGAATGAGAACAGAATATGAATTGTAGTTATGAATGGTCCTTTGTTTCTGAAGCTGGCAGTAGCTCACTAGTGTCTGACATCAGTAACAGAACTATTTATTTCTAAAGATCACATTTCTCTCAGTAAATAAAGGAAAATGCATTGTTTAAGGTAAGGCGTTTGTGTGATAATGCAGACAAGCTGTGTAACAAAGAGTAACAAGAAAATTTCCATGCCACAAATGCAGCTATGGTGCCACTTGTCACTGCTAATTGTGTGGGTTTTCTTCTAGCCAAGTGTATTTGAGCTTTGGGAAAAGCAAGTAATATACAGACAATAAAAAGATTAATTAAAAAATGTATTGTTCTTTTGAGCATTTACAGAGAAAACACAGTTTACATAGATGTAATTACACGTGACTTTGTTTTGGATTGTTACCATAAAATCTGTGCTAGATGTTTATGATGTACTAAATAATCAAATGTGATTTGCTGGCAGAGATTTCTGAGAGGTTAACTTAATCCTTTGATAACATTTGAAGTTTCTGGCTAGTAAGTTATAGCTGCTCTGCAAGGTGACTTTACTGCTGGACTGAGCTTGCTGTGTGGAAGGACAAGGACCAGACATGCGGATTGGAAAGAGCAGCAGATGATGAGACAAAGGGCTTCTAAGGGATTGCTACAAAACTTTACCTTTGGAGTGGGGTAACTAATATTTTTTCCTTAAATGACAAATTGTAGAGGAATCTGTATTGATTTGGGGGTATTTTTTCAAGGAATATTTGTGCTTTTGCCTTTTTAGGACTTGGATCTAGCATTAACTGGCAAGGATAAATTACAGCTGAATTACCAGCTGGATTTTTGGGGTTTGGTTTTTTTTTTTTTAAAATTCTATTTCACAGATCCCAGTAAATAACCATGTCTAAAGCCTGTGTAATGATTCTGCTCTGGAGTTTACAGAGAGTTTAATTTATTTAATACGTGGTTGTAATTCTTTTGTATTGTATGCAAGCTGACATAGGGAAAGACCCAAGAACTCGGATTAGAGTTTTTGAGGAGTTAATTTATTACCGTGGGCGGATGCACAGGGCTTATGCCTCGGAAAGCATGAGCGCCAAACTGGGCCCAAAACCATGATTGTATGTCAAAGAATATGTATTCATTAGATTTCCCAATACGCCTAATACATATTAATGATCTTCCCACTTCACATGCACATTAAGTCTCCTCCCATTTAAGCATGTGCTGTCTTTAGTGATAAGGGTCTTCCAGCTTGACAGCATTCCTTGTGTAATTGTTTGTTTTAGCAGTTTGTTAGCATCTGCTTCCTTATCCCCATCACCAAGGACAAACTACAGGGCATCTGCTTCCTTATCTTCAAGAATTTAACCTCCACAATGGATGGAGTCTGGGTCATTATCTTATTCAAAGCCTGCTTGCCTTCTTACTGTAATGAGCAATTGTCTTTCACTTTAAAGTTATGCTGCTCCGTCAGTCAGAGCACAACTTAAAACTATGGTAAGTCTGAGTTATTGAATGGAGCCTTTATTAGGTGCCACTTGCTTTTGCTGCAGTGAGGAACTGCAGCTGTGACTAACAACCTGAGAAAAAAACATTTGATAAAAAAGACAAACCACAGTTTGATTTTGGGAAGAGTCTTCCAACTGTGACTTTATCCTAATTTCATTTAAATGGATACACAAGATGCTTCAGTCTTCCAAAGAAAGGCTGTTGCTTAACTTTGAGTAGGTGACAGCATGATAGTTCCTTGAAAACCTTGTTACTCTGAGACTGGTTTCTGCAGGGGCTAAACTAAGGATGTGTGTGCTTCTGTGTTGTAGGGATGCTGACGCTGATAGGTGACTTCCCAGTTCTATATATTGCAGGAAGAGGCAAAGGGAAATGCAGGCATGGCCCAGAGTGCAGTGAGTTGGTTTGGTATAATGTGTCCAGAGGATCATTGTAAAGGAAGGTGGAAGTAAAATTTTAACTGGATTGCTTTCACAGATTCAAACCAAATAGAAATAGAAAGACAGGCATCCAGGCCTCGAGGTGGGGTTTTGAATAGAATTTACCAGGCAATGGAGCAACTTAGGGAAAACAAAAGGGGTTTATTAAATCTATAACTATGTACAAAAAGAAGAAAAAGCCCAAGCAAGTTAGTACACACAAACCAGAAACCTGCGTCATAATGCCATTACATACATTTCTGAAAAAATGAGCAAATGATTACGTGAGCAGTCTTTGTTTCCAGATGGGGGTCTCTGAGGCAGAGTACATGCACACACACTTTCAAAGGTACAAGGGCAGGGGCCACCCCTTGCCATCTCAGCTTCCCCCATTTATCCTGAGCAATCTGCCAAAGATTTAAGGGTTGCAAATCGGTTCAGCTCAATTCTTCCGCTTACTCGAAACATCCTCAATTTTCTCAGTGGCAAAGTGACAATTTCCCCTCCCACTGTTTGGTCAAGATGGTGACAGCTGCCTGGCTGGCCACGTGATGAGCACACAGTGACAGCGGCTGCCTGGCGGCATCCGGCAGGGACCTTCCTCCTCCTCCTTCTCTGGGCTTTGGACTCTCCCTTTTTAAAGTTATCTCACCATCCAATGTCTCTGGGCTTGAAACAGGTTAATTTTCTCCCTTGATGCAGGGAGGGATAAGCTTCGGTGGTTTCCTCACAGCACGAGCTGGGGAAGGGCTTTCTGTTGGCATGGCTCGGCTTGGTGCAGCTTGCTTTGGTGGCAAGGCAAAGCATACCACCACCGTCCTGTGCCTGCCACTGCCGTTGGTGCAGCGTTTCAGCCCGGTCGTGGCCGAGCATGGCCAGGGCCGCCCTATCCCAGACGAGACTCCAGAGAAGGAAGCAGAAGGAAAAGGCCAAAGGCTCACCCCTGAGCAGTCTTCTGTCAGCATGCGCAGCACCTGGGAAACACCCCTAGCCCCCGCTCTAAGCGGAGCACAAACTCCCTTCCAGACCACCCCCTCACCTGGGTCTTTGGGCCTTTCACAGTACCTGTGAGGAGATGGAGGCTTTGTCTTCCTGGGTAGCTCATGTTAAGGAAAAGAGTAGCTAGATCCAAAGAGCAATTAAGTGCTGTCTGGGCTGAAGAGTTTCTTTCAGTCTCCTAAGATACAATTTTTTTGGAAAAGAAGAGGAAAGGAGAAATTAAACCTATAACTGTGTTCCTAACCTAGCACAATTGCTCTTTCCCACTCATGTTTGCATGTAGAATTGTAGAATGTTAGAGTTTGGAAGACGTCTCTCGAGATTATCTAGTCCAAAGCCAAAGCAGGATACACAGGACTGCATCTATGTGGGTTTTGAAAGTGTCCAGAGAAGGAGTGCTCAGTTAAGCTGTAGGAGGCAATATTGGTGCAGGTCAGTGTCAGCGAGTCCAGCACCAATCCTGCTCTGAGCAGAATTCAGCAGGCAATTAAGCAATCTTGCTATAAAGAAAGGAATTTTACTGAACCCACAACCCAGAAAAAAGGAAATACCCCCAAAAAAAGTATATATAGAAAAACAACACAAAACTTTGCATACAAGTCAGTCTATATGATTTCTTCACTGGTCTCTTTAGACTGATTAAAGGCTAACAACAGAAATTAGTAGGTGAGATGGCAGCTGCAATCAGAAATAATTCCACTACTGTCCTGGTTTCACAAGACATAACTGTTCTGTTCTAGTCAATAATTTTTTTCTGTAGGAGAAGTTGCTGCAAAAGTTGACTTCTATATTGTTTCCTTGCTTAGAATACAGTGAGGAGGAAACAGAAATAGTTAAATCTGAGCTGTTTTTAAGCATGATAACAGGTTGTGCACAGTGCTTTGGGTGGGTTAGATGGAGTTATTGTTGGGGAAAAGAACCTGTGTTCCAAAATACAAATGGATTCTTAAAGCAATATGCATCTTCAGAGTCCCTTTAGGCCGATGCCTTGGGGAGTGGCTGAGTGTATTCAACACCTCTGATGCTGAGAAATGAGTCAGCTGCTTTTAGGTGTTCAAAGTGCTGCTTTTGAGAGGTGTCAGCATACACTTTGGTTTAGATATTGCTAGACAGAGGATTATTCAGCCCAGATTAGTGACCCAGAATTTAGGCATCCCTTTGCTTGAGCCATCTGAAGGTTTGGTATAGAAGTACTTTGACTTGCTGGCAAGGTAGAGAAAGAAACATGATCCAAAAAATGAAGTAAAATCCATGGCTACTTAATATCCAAAATGCGTCTGCCTGGTAGAAATATGTTGCTAGACAAGATCCCACATCTAAGACACTTAAGTGTTTGCTCTGGGTGGGTTTAATCTCTCTTTATTATGATACACATCTTGTGTACCTAAACCATATGTTTTCTTTCTGTAGGAATGGGATCTTGTGTTCTTGCTTTAGACCTCCAGAATCTCTGCCACTTTCTGCTTCATGGGACTCCCAATTACTCTGGAAGTCATAGAATTACTCAGATTGAAAAAGACCCTTGAGATCATCAAGTCCAACAACTAACCCTGTTCTACCAAGTTCACCACTAAACCATATCACTAAGCACCATATCTAAACAACCTCTAAGCACATCCAGGGATAGTGACTCAAGCATCTCCCTGGGGAGCCTGTCCCACTGCCTGACTACTCTTTCTGTGAAAACGTTTTTCCTAATATCCACGTTACTGTGAGACAATACAGGAGTTTCATGCTGCTAATTAGAATTAAACATACCGTATTAGAGAAATTAGCATTCCTCAAGCCATTAAACATAATTTCTTCAATGTAAAAATTGTTTGGGAAAGTACATACTAATGGATGATACCTGACAGAAAAGCATGAAGAAATGAAGAACAAGCCAGACTTATCTAACTGGTGGAAATATCCTTAAAAATGCTTAGTTCCTTATGAACATTGCAACTGCAAGGTCAAAACTACTAGACAATGTACCTTTTCTGTTTGGCTTTATGTACCACTGTATCACGTGGTTGACCAACATGCTCCATCCCTACACTGCCAGAGCTGGATCCTTAATTTTCCCAATGAATTTGTAGTCCTTTTGCTGACTGACTGCTGTTTGATTAAAGCTCTCTGGTTTTTCCATGCTATACATAGATTATCCATTGGCAGCATACTGTGGGACAGTTCAGCCCACAGTAGCTCAGGCTGAGCTTGGCTATGCAGCCATGATAAACACCAGTGTCTACCAAGGGACGTGGCAGACAGCAAGAGAGCTTTTGTGTTTTGACTGCTGTACCTCACAGTAGGTGCCTGGTGGCTTTTGTTCTAGTTTAGACAGATAATGCACTTAATTGTACCAAGATTTAATATCCCTTTAATAGTGATAGAAAGCTAATAGCCTTTAATATGGACAGTTGTTTGTGAATATAAATAGGGATCTATCATGTATTTGTGGTGATTTCCAAGTAACAGCTGTATGTATTCTCTTTACAGCATCTCCTGTTAAGGACTTGCTGAACATCTGCAATGTTTCTTGCAGAAGTGTAATTGGCAGATTCTACTAATACAGTGCCGAGGTGGAAAAGACGGGCTCAAGAACACACTCGGTCTACATTTCTGACCATGACAGGCAATACAAGTGTCACCACTGTGCCAAGTGTGAAGACAATTAAAGTAAACAGTCACAAAAGGATGATTTTTGTTATCATCCTTTCTGATTATAGTGTAGCTAGCACTGAAAAGAATCCTGCAGAGTTACAAAGGATAGCAGGTCTGCTGGCATTGCTGCCACCACTCTCTGGACAGCCTGGTTCATGTCTAATGCTTTGATTTTAGACATCTGATTTCTTCCAACTTGATTTCTTTCAATTTTTAGTTAACGTTATGCCTAAAGTTTTAGCATTGTCAGTAGTTTGTAAGATTCAGTAGTTTTGGTATTTGTAAATCTTTCCTAACATCTACATCTGCGTTTTATTTCAGGAAATAAAATCTTTTAGTTGTAGGATGCTGTTTTTAGCAGCCTGTTATCTGAAACTTGAAAAGGCAGTCTTTTAACTTCAATTTTGAGTTGTTTGGTTGGTTTATTTTATCCAAAAGAATAACGTGTGCTGTGCATGCTTGACAACACAATTAGTATGTGATGTGTGTGTTTACAAAATACTGAAGAGGCAGTTTAATGTATTTCTTTGTTTTTTGCAGGAGGAGACTGTTAGTATGTGTGGTTTGCCTGTGTTTCCACCACTGGAAGCACTTTCTGCTTAAGTACATACGGGTTAGTGTTGTTGGGTTGGGTTTTTCCGGCTGTTTTGCACAGAGACTTGTAAGATTGACATTGTGATTGTGCTTAAGTGCAAGAACCAGCTGTGAGCCATTACTTCATATACATAGATATGGATCATTAGGAGTTGGAAGGGACCTCCAGGGGTCATAGAGTCCAACCCCCTACTTAAGCAGGATCATAAAACCTGAGACAGGTTGCACAGGAACACATCGAGATGGTCTCAAAAATCTTCAGACAAATAGACTCCACGACCTCCCTGAGCAATCCATTCCAATGGTCAGTAACCCTTACAGTAGTTTTTTCTCATGTTGAGATGGATCCTCCTGTGCTCCAACTTACACCCATTACCCTATGTCCTATCATAGGGCACAAGTAAAAAGAAGTTGCTATAGCTGTATTTGCATTGAACTACAAGTAATTTAAAGGAAATTCATGGGAAAGCAGATGGTGCCAAAAACGCTTTGCAATCGGCAGAGAAACGAGAAATTGTTTAAATTTATTTATGCCCCAGGGGGTCTCTGAAAAAAATAGCCAAATTCAGCTGATTTTTGAAGTAAGCTTAAGAAAAAGTAATTTCACTAAATAACACTGACAAAAGTGATTATGTTTTAGTGCTAATAGTTGTAAGGATATATATTCCCTTTTCTAATCCTACATTTGTACTTTCACACTTAGTTTTACTTAAAAACAATTTTTCCATTATAGAAGATTTTTTAAAATTTTTGTGCTTTAGTAGTCTAAATGTTTTTAAAATGCAAGTATTTCTGCAAAGCAAATGCTCTGGGGTGCTGTTGGCATAAGACAAAAAACTTTTAAACAATTGTTCTCATCACTGTGGCTGGCACATGTAAGGTTAACAATGTGAATAGTGGCAAGTAAGAGGGCAAATTGGAATTTTAGTGACTAATCGAATTATTCAAAGTAATTCCAAGCAGACTCTGTAAAGCTAAGCAGTCTGTGGTTACTGCTTTGGAAAACATAGCATTTTAGAAATATGTAAAGAAAACCCCAGTAGCTGTCCTTTATGCAATTAGAGGATTGGGGAATGGATGGATACGCTTTGGGAAATCCTCCCCTCCCTCTCAGTTTATTTCTGTAGGTACAGTTGCCTGGAAATGTACTTTTTTGGGTTGATGTTTTTTTATTTTCACTGAAAGAGTTGGAGGAACTGGAGCTTTCCTCATGAGCGTGAAACTTTACAGTATCTTTCTGGTGGTTTTTTGTAGGCAGACTCAGGACAGGTGTAACTGTGCTGTGTGTCTTCCTTACTTGTACCACTTAAGAAGTGCTTGTGTGCATGCATGTGTTGACATAACATAAGAAGTGGTAGAAATACCTGTTTTCTAAACAGGAGTTACTCAAAAGGGCTTTTTCTCTAAAACATAATCTGTGTTTATCTGAAGTGCTGAGCAGCTCTTCAGTTGAAGCAAAAAGCCCCCACCCTCTCTTTACTTCTGTTTCTAGAAGTTTTCCCATCAAACTAAATTGCATTCCCTGGATAAAAAAAGCTTAAAGGAGAGTATTGTTATTAAGCATGAAAAAGGTTTAGTAAATTCAAAAGGTTGAATCTGCGGACTTAGCTAGATGCAGGTGGTGCAAAGCTGAAATACAATTTAAAGTAAGAATATTTGTCTCCCTTCTGCTCTTTCTAAAGGATGTGTAATCTGAGAAAGGAAATTTTTTTGGTCTGTTTTGTAATCTTAATGTCTTGTCCCATCAGTTTTGTGATTTACTGAATCTTTCCAGGTTGTAGTGCCCAATAATAGGTTCCTGTTTATTTATGATGCAAAGTAAATGTTCTTGTATAGACAAAACAGAGGCGGTACTAACAGCCATAACAGAAAGGAAGTAGGTGGCATCCTTAATTTATTTGTACCATGAGTTGAGAAAATTAATTCCTATGTTAACATTTATCCCCACAATCATAAAAAATGGATTGATTGTTTATTTAGGGAAGTATGTTGAAGAGGAATTGTGCAGGAGTCAATTCGGTTTTGCTTCTGGCTCCTGAGTCGCTCCTTTTGCTTTTAGTGTCTCAAATTACCTTTTTTTTGCCAGTGACAAGTCTTCTGTGTCTCTGACAAATGGCACTGAGCTGGCCTTGGGTGCCTGGGGAATTGCATCAGTGTAAAAGCACTGGAGTAGAGAGAGATCAGGCATCTGATACCTAAGTTACCTTAATATGCCCTGTGGAAGTGCTCAGGCAAAAGCTCACTAACCTGGCAGCCACAAAAACGCAGAGATTCCTGCTTCATCCATGGCCTTTTGCCTTGTGGCTTGGCCATTCTGTCAGCACACAGTCTTTCTTTGCTTTGCCACTGTCTAGAAATTACCTCTGGTGAGCAGGTGGGTTCATGACTCTTAGCTGAGTTTTTCTCCAGCAGTGCCCCAATTTCCCAAGTGACCTAATCCTGCAGAAACGATCAGCTCATTCCAATAACCTCATCTGCCCTCATCATCATCCACCATACAACGTGCAGACGGAGCAACTTGCTGTATTTGAAGTGGTTGCTGCTGTAGTTCATTCCTGTAGCAGAGAGCAGCGCTTGTGTGAAAAGCTGTGGGGTTTGTGGCTGCGGTCTCCTGCCCAGCCTGTGTGACTAACACATTGCTGATCAAAAAACCACTCTCCTCGGTATTTCATTAGTTTGTGTTTTGCAACTTTGAAGTACACAGACTACTGAAAACACAAAGAAACTGAACAAAACAGAAATAAACACACGCTCCCCTCCTCTTCTGTTCCTTTTCCTAATTACTGTGAGCAGCGAGTAGCACAGTCTAGTCGGGTGGATGCTGATTCAGGAAGAATGCTGTGGTTCTCTTGAATCACTTGGAAGACCTCTGCAGGACTTTTTGCATCATTCAGGAAAAAATATTGCTGCTGGACAAAATCAAACATGAAGAGCCTTAGTCCAAAGGCTGGCTTTGTACAGGGTTGTGGTTTTTTTTAAAGCATCTATACAAGACTAAATGTCTTGCTGCCTCAGTCATTAACTGTAATAGTAAATGCAGAGTGACCCCGTTTTTGTTCCTTACCACTTCTGCAATTAGTTCACCTTTTCACCTGCGGTGAGGCTGCATGAAAGCCCCTGTTATTTGTGGCTGCGAAAAGATACGCTGGCTCAGCTGCCTGAAGAAACGGAAACCTTGGCATGAATGCTGATTACCATGACAATCTAAGCAGTCTAGAGCTGTGGGTTTTGGCACTTTTTTAATCATAAAGATACCAAGTGTGTTCTGTATGATAGGAAAGCTGATAAAATCATCATGACTCAGAAGATCCAATTGCCTTTGCAAGACTGCTTTTCATATTGTTTTACCGAAAGAGGGGTATTGGTATATTGGTATGCTTATCTATTTTATTACATAATGTATTTATGCTACTGTTATATGTGTGTGTGTGGGTTATAGCATTTTAAATAAGTTGTTGAAGGCCTGATAAAAGATATCAATCATAGGTTTAACTAAGAACTTGAGAGGAAAGTCAGCTGGGCCAAAATATTTCCACAGATGATGTTTGTGCCTCAAGGAAACTTCTAGTAGGAGATTCTCCTCCAGAAGATGGGAGAGCATCTAAGACAAGTGTAGGACGCAGGAATGAATTCCTTTTTGTTTAGGGAGCTTCTGGAAACAAGGAGGAGGGTTTGGGTATCCTTACCTGCAGCTAGTCTGGCTGTGCCTCCGCTGTTCAGTGTCTGTGACAGAAGCTTTGGATGATGCTGGCAGGCTTTTTGTGATGTGAGCCTCTTGGCAAAAATAGCAGGAGGTAAGGCAGTGAGGGGGGCTAATTCTTGTAGGTTCTTTAGGTTCCTGTGGAGAAGAACAATAGCACAAGTGGGAAACTTCTCCCTGCTCCACCTTCTCAGCTCCGTGTATGGAGACAAAAGGTCTTCACAAACAAATAAACCCATGTTCCCACGTACCCATATTAGGGTGTAATTGTTTCTACTATTACTTTGGTGGTAAGAACTGAAAAGTAACATTTCCACCTCCACTAAAGTGCACTTTATGTGTGCAATAGAGCTATAGTGTGTTGCTGGTGATTTAAAACTGTCTCAAATTGAAGTAAGAAAACCAGTCTGATAGTCTGACACGATGTGTGTGAAGAGCCACTGTCATTGTCATGTTGTAACTGTTAAGATAGAATAGACTTGGAACTTGGAGTTAGAGAAGGAAAATGGAGTTATAAAGTCCCAAAGCTCCTGTACGCATAATGTCTGAACATTTATTGTTTAATGGATTGGCTACTTAAGTTCTTTCTTAAAAATGTTTTGGTTCATTATAACAAAGGCATTATCACTTCTTAATTACTTTCCAATTAATTTTTCTTTTTGAAACCAAAGGTTTCGTGAGCTTATCAGCCTGCCAAGGAGCTTTTGTTATGTAACCTAAAAATCTAAGGGTTCATTATATAAGCTTAATTTGTAACGTAGAACACTCATTGTACCATGAAATCATTGCTAAGAGCAAACAACCAAATATATGTCTTTCTGCACAGTTCTAGAACATGAACCAAAAGCCACAGCTATGAATGATGATGAAGAGGATGAGGGAGAACAGTTTGACTTTGACAGTGGAGATGATATACCGGAAGCAGACAGGCAAGCCCCCGTGTCACCTCCTCCTGGTCCTGGAAACAATGTAGAGCACCAAGACGCCACAGGTAAGTCAGCCTACCAGGCTTTGCCTCCACTGATTATGAATGCCTTTTCTTGATAATGCAGTAAAAATACTTGTACAAAGGTTTCTGTGGGAATAGCCATACAAGTGCCTTGAATATTCATGCTAGTTACACTCATGGTAAATTTCACAGGGCAACTGCCCATTACATATAGTTCCTGTAAGGTTCCCCATCCAATTGTGCCATCCAAAAGAGTGGTTTGGTCTCAGTCACAGTGCCATGATGCAGGAGCACTTTATGCTCTTGCAGCTGAACGTGTGAATTATGTTCATGAGCAGAAATCTTATTAAACATTACAACACAAGTTATAACATTAGCAGATGTTCCCTGTGCTGATATGTAGTCTGAAAATCGCTGTATTATATGAGGAAAAACTTTCTATTGTAAGGGTTAATAAGCATTGGTATGGGCTGTTCAGAGGGATTGTGGAATCTCCTTCTATGGACACTTTTAAGACCCGTCTTGATGCATTTCTGTGTAACCTGTACTAGGTTCTATGATCCTGCTGGGGCAGGGAGGTTAGACTCAATGACCTCTGAAGGTCCCTTCCAACCCCTACTGATCCGTGTATCTGTGTGTATTCTGCTCAGTCAACAGCAGCTAGTTTTGCTGACTTGGGTCCACTTTCCTTTTGTAAGTGCTGTCACTGTGCTCAACTGAGGTTCACTGTTTAAGTTGGATACGTAACTCTTCAGGTGACTGCAGTTTGGCAGTCTGGAACTTAACCTCTTTCTGTGAAAATTTGTTGTTTGCTTATGCTTTTGTGGAGTTGAACTTAACAGCTCAAAAGCTTTTGATTGCTTGAGGTGTACCACTGTACCTCAGCTTGTCTCAAGAAATACCAATAACAGAAAATAATTTGTTTTCAGAGTGGGAAACTCTTTTCTCTCCCCTTTTCTGAAGAGGACACTTTCAGTACTGTTCTGTGCAGAGTGTCCTGACAGTGAAATTGTTCTCTTCTCATGGCTATTTCTAGTATGTCTCTTGTCTTTATTAGATCCAAATTTGTATTTTAACCTTCCATATCTGTATTTTAACCTTCATGGTTTAAAGCTGTTGTGAGCCCTTCGCATATGACAAGCAACCAGGTGGATAGATGATGGCAGAGCAGTGGATGTGGTCTATCTGGACTTGAGTAAGGCATTTGACACAGTCTCTCACAGCATCCTTGCAGACAAACTGACGCAGTGTGCTCTAGATTTTCGGGTAGTAAGGTGGATCGTGAACTGGCTACAGGGTAGAAGTTAGAGAGTGGTGGTCAATGGGTCAGAGTCTGGTTGGAGGCCTGTATCTAGTGGGGTGCCCCAGGGGTCGGTGCTGGGACCAGTCCTGTTCAATCTATTCATTGATGACTTGGATGAGGGATTGGCATGCACTGTCAGCAAGTTTGCTGATGACACAAAGCTGGGTGGTGTCACCGACACCCCTGCAGACTGTGCTGCCATTCAGTGAGATCTGGACAGGCTGGAGAGCTGGGCTGAGAAAAATTTAATGAGGTATTACAAGGGTAAGTGTAGAGTCTTGCATCTGGGCAAGAACAACCCCAGGTACCACTATAGACTGGGGACTGACCTGTTGGAGAGCACTGTAGGAGAAAGGGACCTGGGGGTCTGGTGGACAGCAGGATGATCATGAGCCAGCAGAGAGCTCTTGTGGCCAAGAGGGCCAACAGCATCATGGGGTGGATCAGAAGAGGGGGATGGTTAGCAGATCAAGAGAGGTTCTTCTCCCCCTCTACTCTGTCCTGGTGAGACCACACCTNTCCTGCTGTGGCAGGGGGATTGGACTAGATGATCTTTCAAGGTCCCTTCCAATCCCTAATGATTCTGTCATTCTGTGAAAAGAGAGCCCTGGCTACTTGACAGAAACCTGTCTATTCAGGATTTAGGATCCAGTTACTGTTCTTCTGTGGACATATTTGTAACCCAGCTTGTTAGGCTGCTATAGCATTCTTCATTTGTGAAATGGGGAGGGCAACATAACTGTGTGGGAGTTCTGAGTCACAGATTGTAAGCAACTTGTATAGCAAGAATCATATTTGTGTTTAGGATATTTGCAAAGAGGAGTATTAAGAAACCTGAACAAGTAAAAAAAAGCCTTTACTTTTTTGTTTCATTTTTCAACTGAAGAGGCTGATACTTTAGAAAACACTGCCAAGCTGCAGACATCAGGACATGCCGCAGGAGGTGCTCCAGCCAAAGTTAATCCCTACTCAGTCGTAGATATTTCACCACTCCAAGACAAGGAGACGTCTTTGTCACCAGAACCAAGTCCTCAAGATGAATGTGCAAGTCCAAACTTGTCTAGTGGATATTCTGCTCCTGTCCCCTGTGGCTACGCTGTGCCATGTAATTTACCTTTGACACTGCCAGCATACTCCAGTCCTGTCATAATACGCAGTGTTTCTCTAGAGGAAGGTACTGTATTTACGCACCTTACTTTATTTAAGGGGAATTCTTGTTTATCTTCAGGTGCCTGGGAAGTTTTGTAAATGCTTGTGGGGCACTCACATTCGGGAGGTTTTGTATTCAAATAGAGCAACTCTGTGTGCAGTATGAACTAAAACTTCTTGCCAGACTTGGAAGAAAAATGTCAGTTTATGAAAAGAAAATCAGCTTCCTATGGAATCCTGCTTGTTGTACAGAACTGAGATACCTAAGTAAAGATGCATAAAAACCCACAAGTGTACACAATCAGTTCTTTCTCAACCCTGTTTTAAGCTGATGTTGCTTGACCTTTGTTTTGCTGGCACTTATGTTACAACATATAGTATTGTATTACAACATATAGTATTGTATTACAACATATAGTACAAGGGAGGACTCCTCTCTTGTCTTGCCATTAAGAATGATTAATGCTAGTTCACTTTTAATACATAATCTCCAGAGCCTTACTTGAGTCTTCAAGCCAAATGGTTTCTTCTTATAGCTTACGCTTTATCTACGTCCTGTCAGAGAGCCTGTCCCTTTTACATTTTCAATATGCACTTCTGTTCATTTTCCAATCCTTGTGGATTTAGAGTTGCTGCATTATGTTTTTTTCCATAACAATACAGTGGATTCTGTTTTGTCTTTTAGGACTGATTTAAGTTAGAAGATGAAACTTGAAAGGGAAATACCTTGGATTAATTGAGAAACAGGGACATTTCCCCCTTTTTGTAACCAGTGTCGGCAAAGCTGACAGACAGCGTAATGTCAAGAGAGCAGGAGGAACAGAAAGCTCTGCTCCCCCATATCCTGTCTTTTTTTCTCTTCCTTTCTTTCTTGTATTTGGAATATACAGTAATATAGCTAGACAACAATTCTATTGTCATTCCACGTGCTGTGATACTTTCTTTGTGAGCCTTTGCCATCTGTCACCATTAGGAATACTGGCAGTTACGTTGTTCTTATTACTTGTAGAGGAATGCATGTCTGAGGAGTTAGAATTAAATAGATACCATTATTTTCTCTTGGCAGCTCTTATGCAAAGTTACTGTGTCTCTGAATTCTTCCGTTTATGAAATGGATAGTGTGAAGAAACTTCTAAATCTTTAAATGCATTTAAGAATAAAACTGTTATGTATAAGTAGATTATTTATCAGCAATCAACTAGCAAAAATGTTTTCATGACCTAAAACGTACTGGTTGAACCACCCTGGCATATTATTCCAAGAATCTTGGTGATTTTTTTTTTTTTCATTTAGCAGGAATGCAGTCAGCAACTGACGAATGTAATTTTAATTCTGTAAACTCAGAGCAGCCTCAAGACAGGTGAGTGCCAGTTCAGCATGTTTTAATTAAACTTACTTTTGATATTTTATGATTCTTGTGCAATACTTCCATGCTTGTTTATTTTAATTTTCTGAACTCTATAACTCATGATTGTGTACCAAAATCAGCGCTGGTCAAGGTCTTGTATATACAAGACTCTGTGATATCTCTGAAGGAACTACGTGTAATTTTTATCACTTCATAGCAGGGTGAGCTGTTGAAGATATTTTAGTCTAGCTGCTGCTTTTGGCTGGACCGCTGCCAGAGTACCATTGTATCTTCCATAGTCTTGGTAGCTGCGCCTTGAAAACCTCCAAGGATGATGATGCTGCAGCTTTCCTGTGCAGTCTTCCCTGCTGTACTAGCCATTGAATTTTTTTTCTCCCCCTGCCCCAACTCCATCAACTCTCTGGCTCTCTTTCAGGTAGTTGTTATTGTTGTTGGATCCCCTGTAGCATTGTTTTCACCAGACTACTGCATAAGCTCTGTGTCTTCTGTCGCTTTCATTGTAGGCCATATGCTTTAGTCCCCAGCTTCGATTTCTCCACAATTCTCTAGAAGGGGACTGTTGGGAAGGCAAAAGTGGTGCTTTAGGTTCAGTCTCACCAGCAAAAACCAGAGGAGGATTAAAAATCTTGTGAAGCCTGATGGCTTCTGACGTAGCCAAGAATTTCTTTAGTCTTATTTACAAAGAGCAGCTTTCACTTCACTGTTTTCCAAGAGGGAGCTTTTTGTGTTCTGGTAGAAGAACTCAAAAGCAAAATATTACCTGAGATTGGAAGGGAAATGATTTCAATTTCTTGGAGTCCTGGTAGCCAGTTAGCTAACCATGAGCTGACAGTCTGCCCTTGTTGCCAAGAAGGCTAATAAGTTCTGGGGTGCATTAAGAATTTTATGGCCAGTAGGTCTAGAGAAGTCATATTCCCCCTCTGCTCTGCCCTGGTAAGGTTGCATCTGGAGTACTGTATCCATTTCTGGGCTCCCCAGTACAAGAGAGACAGAGAACTACTGAAGAGAGTCCATCAGAGGGCAAAGAAGATGATTTGGGGCCTGGAGCATCTCTCTTTCTAGGAAAGGTTGAGAGACCTGGGGCTTTTTAGCCTTGAGAAGACTGAGAGGAGGCCTGATACACACCTATCTGCCAGACTGTTTTCAGTTGTGCCCAGTAACAGGACAACGGGCACTGGGCACAAGCTGGAATGCAGGAAATTTCATTTAGAAATAACAACAAACTTCTTTGCAGTGTGAGTCCCAAAGCCCTGGAACGGGCTGACCAGAGAAGTTGCAGAGTCTTCTTCTCTGGAGATATTAAAATCTCACCTGGATGCAGCTCTGTGCAATGTGCTTTAGACAGTGCTGCTACCTGATCTTTTGAGGTCCCTTCCAGCTCCAACAATTGTGTGATTCTGTAAATAGAATAGATCATTAATCTACTAATTACATACTGAAGCAGTGTTTTTGATGAATCATCAAACTCATAGTGGGAACTGAAAGACAGCAAGATATTTATTGTCTTATCCTTACAGTTATTTAAACCATTGTGCTGCAGCTTTTACTGCTTTTATGTCCTTTTTTTATTTCAAGCAAAGATAATGAGGCCAAGAGAGAGGATGGTGCTCTGGCCAAGTGCATTGCAGATCCTGCAGATGCATTGTGTATGGAAAGTAAGTATCGGTAAGCACCAAACTGCAGTTATACAACAAGGACTTTTTAAGTTATCAACACACCTGTGCACGTGTATGTGCACATATATAAAGGAATGCCAGTGTTCACTTTTATTGTATTTTTTGACATATGTTCAAGAACCAGGTGATAACCAGTCAAAACAGTGTTTGGTAACTGTATTTTAAACAGAGACCAGGTGGTTAGAGGACAGGTTATCTTGTTGGTTTTCAGCTATTCCCACAAGAATGGAGGTTCCTTTTATGTGTCACCTGAAGTGACAATAATCATGTAGTCATACTGCCTGACCAAAAGCATATCATTTATTAAAAGCATTGTCCAGATGTCTATTAATTGTTTGTTGGTTCAGTTCAAATTTGGAGGGGGTTTCTAATTTTTTCTGTTTTGTTTTTAGACCCAGATGAAGTAATTTATGATGATGTGCCACGAGAAAATTCAGACTCTGAAGCAGGTTTGAGGTCTTCTTAACACAGTCTATGTTGAAAGCAATCTAATTTGGAATTATATGTGTGTGTACTGAATAGATATATTCACTAAGTACTTAAAATATATGCAAATGGCACTAACACTGTTAATAATCAGTAGGTTTTGCAAAGTTCAGAAATGAACTTTTGAAAGACCTTCTCTCAGCAAGTCCCAGAAGCTGATTTTTGCTTTATTCTGTAGATACTGTCCCAAATGCTTGAGAATTCTGTATAGTCAAGAATTAGTGTTGGGTGTTGTAATTATAGTGACCTGAACAAGGTACAAGGTGGGTAAAAAATGAGTGTTTTAAATTGCTAATGGATGGTTATGCATCATTGTTCCAGTTAATAGAGAACAGCTTTTCTTGAATGTCCCCCTTCACCAGAAGAGCATTTGATAGATGGAATCAAGCAGCTTATTTCAATGAATTCTCACTCAGATTTGCCTTGCAGGTTTTGGTTATAGTGAAGACTGGTTTCTAATAACTGATTTTGTATCTGAGTGAATTGGCTTGTTGGGAGTTGAGCATCTCTTTTGTCGTGGCTCTCTAAGGGTGTAGGCGTATGACACTGAAGTGGTTAATGACTTAGGAAAACACGCTTTCTGAGCATCCACATTTATCTTTAAAGCTGTAACGTTTTCATTTCATGTCTTGGTGCTGTTCAGGCAAGGTATTTTACAAATTATTAGTGATGTTTGTTTCATTTTTTATTTGAAAGTATTACACTACCTTCTTTTGACTTGAATGCTTTAATTACTGGAAGGTCTGTCAGTCGCCTGCAGTGCTTTGGGCAGGGACATCTTTACACTGTTGCTGTTGAGGCAGGAAGCGCATACACCAAGGCCGGGAGGCTCACATGGGGAGAGATACTTGCTTTCATGTGCTTCTTGGTCAAGATGTTCAGATTAACCCAGAGGGTGTTAATTGAATTTTTGGCTTTGCATTTGATCTCAGACACTGACACTAAACATTTTCTGGCTTGAGTCAGTTTGACCTATTTGACATCTGTGCCAGTGGGAAGACTCGTGTATGTAACAGGTGACACTTTGGTCGTCTTTGCAATGTAGCTTTCTACATCTTGAGAAGGTTGATACTTCAAGCACATAGGCTAGATTACAGGCAAGGTAACCTGCAGGTATGGGAGACTCCTAGTGCCTGGCAGAGAAGGACAAGTAATACAATACTTGGTGTAACGTGTAAAGTTAAAAGAATCAACTTTTTTTCCATTCTTGCAATGTTTTAGCACTTCCCATGTGATGATGGTGATGATGGAGATGTTCCTAGGGCCAAATGGCAAGTTTGCAAACGGAAAGGCGCTTCCTATCAATGCAGATGTGTGTTCACAGCTACAGTTCAAATTTCTTTTGAATTTCTTCTGAAACATGTGGTGACATTTGGACCACATGTAGTTTCAGTAGGGCATGTATTTAGAAGTATTGCACCCATAACCCCGTCCTCTTCTGGCACCTTGTTTCAATAAAAACAACAAGCTCGCTTTGGCTGTTGGAGTATTGGATAATTCACATTTTAAACGTTGGTCCAGAACTGTGTCAAGTTCACTATGGTGAATCCTGAGCAAGTTTTCTGGTGTTTAAACAAACAATTTTCAGTGTGGCTTTTTAAATTTTGTTTTCATTCTTGCAGAGAAAGTGATTTATGATGATGTTGAAAACGATGATGGAAGCAGCTCGCTGGAATATGGGTGGAGTTCCAGTGAGTTTGAAAGCTATGAAGAACAGGGTGATTCTGAGTGTAAAACTGGAATCCCCACTTCCTTTGTCCCTAGCAACAACAAAGCCGTATGTATACTGCAGCACTAATCAGTTGTTGAGGTTATCCTGCTTGCAACACTTGCCTTTCTCACATGTATTTCTCTTCTCCTCAGTCTAGTTTCAAATGTCAACAGAATCTTTTTAAAGGACATGTCAATCAGTGTGGGAGTGGCAGTCCCCAACAAAACATAAGGGGGGAAAGATGAAAATATTAAAAAGAAGCTCCCTAAAAGAAGAAAAAGCTCAACTTCTGTAACAGTGAAATTAAAACTGAGGTTATTTTTGCTTATGGGGAGAGCCTCACCTTTTCTTCTTTTACAGCTGCTAAATTAGTGTGAGTATTAAATTGGTGTGGAGAACAAATAAGAGGAATCCTGACAAGACTTCACGAGTGTTCCCTACCTGTCTGTCTTAGATCTGTATCACTTTGGTTATTTGGAGGTGATTGAGGTAAAAATAACATTAAAGAAAAGGTTTTTGTGATCAAAGGGAAGTCTGCACCGTTTATTCAGAGAGAATAGAGGTGATGTGATTAAAATAATCCATTTGTGACACTTCTGGTCTAGCATCTTTGGTATGTGTGTGCCACAGGAGACAGAAGGTCACTGGTCTTGTGGGTGCCTACCCATACTGCATCTGCCTGATTGCACACTGGGAGGAGGCCAGGACTCCCATGTTCTCCCTGATTTCGCTCCTCTCCTGCTACCCTTGTGTCCTTTCTGTCAGAGGCCAGTCTTACCTGGGACTTGGACACCCGTCCGCTGTCAGTTATCTGCTTTGAGAGCTCAGAGAATGGGTTCAGGGTACAGTGGGGCCAGGCAGGGCAGGACTCAGTGCCCGGCATCACTGCAAAATCCTTGGGGGCCCCCCGTGTGTGCTGTTAAGTTATTGACATCCAATCCAAGAGCCCGTTTGCAGCTGCTTCAGCACCCTGTGGCCGAAGGATGTAGGGACAGCAGCCAGAGTGCTCTTCCATGGGACCCTTATTTTCATTTTGTAGTTTTCTTATCTTGATGCAAATAGCAGCATTGCTGTCTGTGTTTCTTCCAGTACATGTTATCTGCTCTCCCCATAGCTCTGTGCTTGCTGCCCACCCTTTGGAAATTGGGGAGTGGGCAGTTGACTGCAAGGCTCGAGCCCACCCAAATCAGCACATTGTAGAATGAGTGCTCTGGTTTTATCCTGACTAGAACAAGTTTAAGCTATTATACCTGGTCTGGGGAGTTTTTTAACTAGACTGAAGGTAAATTAGTTTGGTTTTTATTTTTGTAGTTTGTTTTTTAATACCTTTGGAAGACACTAGGAAATTACTTTTCATGTGTGCATTTGTGCATTTGAGGCTTACATGGCTGCTGGTTTGTTTGGTTTTTGTTTTTTTTTTAAATCTCTTTTCATCATTTCTGTAGCTTCAGCTTTGGCCATAGGTATAGGAATCTATTTACACGAGCACAAAGCCAGACTTAATGCCATTTTTTACAGACACAGTACTTGAAATCTGTCACAGACATTGTAGACACTGGGTTGAGAGTGATGATGCGAGAACCAGGCAGAGTGTCTCCGCAAGAGACCCCGTAGTGGTGGGGAGTGGAGAAGTGTGTGTACCTCCATGCAGTTGGTTTTTCCAGATCTAAGACAGAAGACTGAGGATTACCTTGTGAGAGGAGGGTATGAGTAGCCTAGGAACACGTTAGTTGGTGGAAGAAGTCGGAGAGTTTGCTCCTGGATAGGTTAGTAGGAGGTGAAGAAGCCAGGGAACAAATGAAGTGGTTTGGTAAAGAATGGAGAGAGACGCAAACTTTGGAATTGCTGAAATTGAAAAACAAAACACAAACAGAAAAAACCTCTCAAGCAACTAATCAAAATCCTTCCCTGCACAGGCACTGCAACACTGGAGAAACCACCTCATTTTATACCTTTTCTCTATTGGACTTCTATTATAGGGCCCAACAAACTATTTCCATTTTTTTCCTGGTTGAATTTTAATATCCTTTGTCGGGCTTTCTTAAAATGTAAACGTTGGAATGTAAGTAAAATGTAAACAAATGTTGATTAGAATTTCAGAGCATTTCTCTGTGATGTAGACCCAAGGTCATACAACAAGGCTCTGACAGATGCACTTGGGAATTATAAGAATGTGCATCCTCCTCTGTTATTGTCTCCTTATCCAACTTGCTGGCACTGGTGGTCTCCACCTTTTCAGGTGCCAGCAACCTCTGCAGGTTTTTCACTGTTTGGAAGGATAGTCAGATACCCACTAGGGTTTGTGCTCCAACAAATGATGCTTGTGGTTAAAGCTGGTGTGTTGATCCTGTAGGGTTCTGTGCAGAGATATGCACAGTACAGCTAATACAGTTAGCTTTGCCTAGGCAGCTTTGCCCTTCTCTTTGCATAGTAGCCGACACAGGAGTAGAAGGATGCTTGGCTGAACTTCAGAAATTTGAGTGATGCACAGGAGTGGTGGTCCGCTCATCAGGGTGGAGCTTCTCTAAGCAATAGGCTTTCTCTCGGTTGTCTGTGCATCAGCAGAGGCAGGCTACGTGCTGTACCTGAGTACTTTCGCGTGTCGTGTGTAAATGTGTGGGCTGTTTGAAAAGATTGTGTCTTTTTGTACACCGTAGTTTTCTCATGACTTAACACGTTTAAAGGAGCATTATGAAAAAAAGATCAAAGATTTGATGGCAAACACTATGGGAGCAGCAGAGATTCAGCAACTAAAGCAAAAACATGAGCTGAAGGTAGTGTAGTTGATTTTTGTAAGTAGCAACATGTAAAAGATTGCTTTTCCAACATAGATCTAGTCGCCTTTTTCTTTTAAGAATAACTTGAAAAATATGTATGAAATTAATTCTAGATTTGTTGGGCTATTATTCTCTAATTTGTCTTTAAAGTTCTTTGTCAAGGACCTTTTCACATGCGTTTTTTTAATGGTAACAGTTTCAGGAGAGGAGACAGGGCATTGTCTTTACCTGCCAACTGATGCCCTTATCCCAGAGTGACAGCCCAGGTTATCTCCCCAAGGCTACCCTCACCGAGCGTAAAGCTGTTTTTTAAATAACGTTTCCTAGCAAAACAACACTTAATATTGAGTTTTTTGCATGATACTTTTTTTACTATACTTGTGTAGTATTGCAGCTCTTCATTGAATCAATGTATGTCTTCAAATAATAATACAACCTTTTCTTCAAAACTGTTTAGTTAAAGATGTAGTTAATACAGAGCTGAGTCTAGGGAATTGTCTTTAGGTTAGATTGGAAGGTGGGCTGTTAATGATATGTTCACAGTATTTAATTCTTGTGTAACGTAAAGCTGAGTGAGACTACTTTAAGGCTACTTCAGGTGCTTGGTGCAGAAGGATTCTTAAGCTTTTCTGCTGCTTTAGGCTTGCATACAATATTGCTGTAAAGTAAACCCCTTTTGCAGGTTAGATATTATTCGGAAACAAAGTGCAGGTGCCCAGACATGAGCCCTTTGACTTGGGGCTATGTTTATAGCCTAAACCACTTGATGGTGTTCCTTTTTTAAGATATTTTGATCAAAAGTATTCTGCATGGTGTGCTCAAACATCTTCCTATTATTCATTGAACATTTAGATAGTCATTTTATCTTGCAGGTGCAAAAGCTTGTGAGAGCTGCTAAAGAAGGCACCAAAGATGGCTTTGAAAAGACAAAAGCAGCTGTGAAAAAGGGTCGTTCTTTCATTAGAACAAAATCTTTTATTTCTCAAGGTATGTACCGACTATGCAGTGTTTGTTGCTGTCTGTAGTCATTAGTATCCTGTTCAGATGACAGTATGGTCAGTGCATTGTGTGTTGTTTTAGCTTTGGAGCAAGAACCTGAGAAACTTGAGTACCACAGAGAAGGGTCCAGTTAAAAAGAACAATAAAAAAAATCCCACCCAAGAGTGTCACGAATGCTGTCTAGGTATTTGGAGTATGGAAATGATGTTAAGATATGAGGTCTGTCCAGTTCCCTCCACTGACTAACTCCTGAAAAAGTCTGCTGTTACAACACAGTTTTCCGTGGAGTGATAGCTGGCTACTTAAAAATAATGTCATGGCCAAGAGACAACAAATACTTTCTGTGCTTAGTAGTAGGAGTGAAGGAGGAGGATAGGTCCCTATGCGGTTCTTGATGAAAGCTGTGTTTGGACTGGGAAACCAGAAGGTGCTTCAAAATAAAAAAAAGCTAAAAATTTTTGGTATGCTTTCTCTACTTACAGACAAACATCAGTTCTCTGTCTTGAGCCTCCACAGCAGCAGTCAAAGTTACTTTTGCAAGAAGCAGGGAGTTATAACTGGGTACAACCTTTTTAATTCTTCAGGCTGAGAGAGGTAGTATATATCTCTGCTCCAGTTTCTGCCCAACTAATTGAGTGGTTGCAACCTCAGAACTTGTAAAACTACAGTTTTAGGAAGCTGAAACAAGACTGGCACAATTCTTTTTTAGTGAGTGAGCTAATATAACGTTGTATCCTATCTGAAAAGACCAGGACACGTCCTACAGCCGTGTAATGGCTCTGACTGCTAAATGCACCCTAATTCACAGACAGAGTAGTACAAAATTTAGTGATCAAAGATGTATCCCTGACTTTATGCTATTGCACAGGAGAAAAACCATCTATGTGCACAGGGCGGGGTTTCAGAGACCCTGGCGCTCCTCCTTACCTTTCGAAAGGCAGGGCAGCGGGATGTCTGTGCATGCTCTAACCCCTTAGTCACTTACTGAATCTGCAGGGAGCTAGTGGCAAATTAGTCAAATTGGTGAATTCCTCCCAGCCAACAAATCTGCTTCCTTTTTTGTTCTGAGACACCTTTTCTCATACTGCTCTCTTTGTTGCTTCTGCTTCTTTGACTGGCTCTGTGCTGACACCTACTGCTACGCTTGAGTGGGGTTTCTTTGCAGAAAATCAGTTCCTGGGAAGCAGTGCATAATTTTTAGAATCATAGAATCATAGAATCATAGAATCATTAAGGATTGGAAGGGACCTCGAAAGATCATCTAGTCCAATCCGCCTGCAACAGCAGGATCACCTAAACCAAGTCACACAGGAACCTGTCCAGTCGGGTCTTGAACATCTCCAGAGAAGGAGACTCCACAACCCCCCTGGGCAGCCTGTTCCAGTGCTCCGTCACTCTCACCGTGAAGAAGTGCCTTCTCAGGTTGATGTGGAACCTCCTATGTTCCAGCTTACAACCATTGCCCCTTGTCCTATCACTACATGACACCGAGAACAGCCCAGTGCCATCCTCCTACTCTCATTTCTGACCAAAGTAAACATCTTGGCATGTTTGCCTACTTATTGTAGTTCCCTTATGGAAGGGTGTATGCAATTTTTTAAGCTGGATCATAGCATGGTTGTGTTTAATTTCTTCCAAAGCTCATTTATTTCAAAAAGTGCTGGCCGTGGATCTGCTGCATTAAACCTGTGTTTTAGGTTTGTTGTCATGTCCTGCACTCCGGACAACCCTGTTCTGTCTGTGAAGAGGAAGTGGAGGACAAGCAAAAGATGTATCTGCTGCCGTGTAGATTTTGAGATATCTTGAAGGTTTAGAGTGCATGTCAGTGGTGGTGTTCATGTGATGTCACAGGCGATACAAAAGTGCTAGCAAATGTGTTTAGTTTGCTAAGTGAAGAAAAGCAAGACTGCTGTTTTATTGCTGTGCTTGAAAAGTAGGATCTTTTGCTTTTTTTTCTTCTTTTAATCTGTGTGTTGTAAACGTTGACATATTGGTTATTCGCTTATTTGTAGGTCATAGATCATCATATCTGGAAGAAGAAGAACTAAATTTGTTTATTGATGTGGACTGTATGTATACAGAAGCAATTATTACTCCTATGCCTAAAGGATTATCACAGCAGCAGGTAGTAGGCTTTTGGAAATACAGTCTTTTGCCTCTTTTTCCTCCCCTTCTACTCTACATCTGTGGCTCCTAGGTGCCTTGATCTTCAAACATATTTGTGCTTGTTACAACTTGTGGTCATCACATTCAGAACCGAATAAGGTTTTTTGAAAATTGGTGTGTATGCATGTAATTGCTTTTGTCCTGAATAATTACATTGTTGTGCTACCTAAACACTTAAACCAAATGTGATGGTTGTGAGTGAAAGAGTAAAGAGTTTAAACTTCTTTATTGAGTCAGAAGACATTGGTCCATGTACTCCAGAAATATTCTTTATGTCCTCTGAAACATAAGGCTTCTTCTGACTAAAAAACCCTCGTACCAAATAAAGCTAAGTCTACAAAAGAGTGTTTTTCTGTTTTTCTCCTCAAACTCTATGGTCACTGTGTGAGACACTTCAAAAAACACTGGAATCTGCATCAGTGAGAAATTTTGGCTGAAAATAAATCCTATGGGTTCATGTTACTGTATTGTTACCACAAAATCGTGTAAGAGGTTTTAGCTTATTGTGGTGTCAGACCATGAGTTGGTCAGTATGTTCAGAAAATGAGAAAAGAAAAAACAAATCAACAAATTGAGGGGCAGTTGAGAGTGATGTTAAGTTTTTGGTTTGTGAGGTCCTGCTGGAATGAAGCATTATCTGCGTTTAGGGGGATACCAAAGCTGGTTGGACATAAGTATCTGTGGGACCATGTGGGATGGGTTTAAGTGTGCTGAGGGTTAAGGCTGCCTTTCTCCATTGTCTAAGGTCACAGTGGTAAGAAAACTGGAAAAAAAGTAAATATCTCACTCCTCCTTGAGAAGAGCAAGGAGGATCTGGGGTGGTCTTACCTCAGTCCTTGCAAAGGTGATGTGGCAGATGCTCCTGGGAGCTATTTCTGGATTTTGAAAGACTGGAAAAGGATGATTTGGGGCAGCCTGCATAGATGAATCAAAGTCCTTTTGTGTGTGACTGGCTTGAGTCTCTTTGAGACAACTGGCTTGTAGAACAAGGAGAGCAGAGGATATAATTTACCTCTGCTTTACCAAGGCTTTCATCAGTCTCTGGAAGTATCCTTGTAGCCATATACGTGAGAAAGCATGTCTACAGGTGATCTAGAAGGTGGGTGGAAAACAGGCAAGGGCACCATGCTCAGAAGGTCGTAGTCAATCAAGTGGCCAATGTTAGTGATGTCCCTTAGGAGCAGTAAGGGGCCCGTGGTGTTTAATGTCTTTAATAGCAATCGACATACCAGCTGCAGTGCACATTTGGAGGTGATACCAAACTGGAGGTGTCTAGCAGGGTCAGCACACATGGTCAGCATGTGGGCTGAGGTTGACAGAAAATCTCGAGGAGCTCAAGAGAGGCCAGTGCAAGTTGTGGCTCTCGGATGGGGTTATGCTGTGCCTTGGTAGAGCATACAGCAGCCCTGGGCACCTGTCCAGCCTGAACTGATCTGCCACCGGCGAGCTGAGTCTATGAATGTGCTTGTTTTAAACAGCAGGTGGCACGATGGCTTTGGTTTAAAACCTGCTGAACATGCCTTGGGCTTGGTCTGTGATGACAGCGTTTGCTAAGTTCTAATACCAGGTAATTTATATTGTTATGCTACTGTCAACAGCAATGACATGAAGATAAAAGTGAGACTTGTGTTCAAGCCTCTTGTAACTTCTGTGTAATCTATTGCAATTGCTTCTAGGCACTATTAAGTATTTTGTGCATTACAGAGCCTGAAAAAACATTTTCTACAGATGTTTATTCTTTTCAGAAGAATGAACTGTGACTAAAAGTAGAGGCAGTACCTTCACCAGAGCAGCTGATACCTTCATTATGCCAACTAAGACATTGCTAAATCCATTCTAAACACAAATTAGACACAACTAATTTTGCCAGATATGTCTCTAAGCGAGGCCTCAGAAAATGTTGAAGTGTCCCTTTGAAATGCCAGTACCTGAAAGAAAATTCTTGCATAACCTGCACTTAATAACACCAAATACAAGTGTGGAGAATCAAAGTCAGCTATGGTTCAGGAAGGTAGAAGGCCATAGGGAATCAGAAGCAGAGAGAAGCAAGCCTGAGATTCTAGTTTCATGGCCATTTAGGATAGCTTAAAATAGGAAAAGAAGCAGTTTTGCCTTCTCTGGTGGTTGTGGGAAGTGGCTTGATCCTGCCTTTGTGCTGTCTTCTCCCTCAGAATCCTGGTTTTGAAAGCCCTAGGATGAACAGGATTAGGAAGAGGATTTGGGTTAAAACAAGTCATTAAAGTCAGCAAGACATGTGATCAGTACCAGAACTTTAAATCTGAAACCAGAGTGGTTCCCCAGCTCTGCCTGCCGTGTTACCCACTCATTCATGCAAAGTGTGGTTAAGCTGAATTACAGAAGCCAGAAGATGAAGAAGGAGGTGTGATAAATACCCTGTCATTAGTAAACATGAAATAGGGCTGCATTTCCTGAAGCTCTTACAATTGTGTTAATGGATATGAATATAGATGAGATGGATTTGCACTTAGGCATGGTAATGCCCTAAAAGGAATGCTGACTTAGATGTCTGCTTCCCTAGTGGTGCAGTTTGTGTGGCCCTTCTTTAAAAAGGCAATCAATGCTTGGCCTTCTGATTAATCCTAATCAATTTGTAAAACATTTTAAAGGAAAAAAAAATGAATCTGGAAGATTGATATTGCAAACCTGTTACGTATTTTGTTGCAGTAATATTCACAAAGTAGCCAACATCATGTTACATCTGTTTTTATTTCTGTTAATGCCTAAATTTATATATCAGAAATAAAAAGACATTTCACAAGAAAAGTTTTGAATTGCAACAGTCAGCAAAGATTACAGAGATAGGTACAAAGACAGATATAATAAGTGTCCTTTAAAATTCAGAAATAGTTTTAGAGTGAATCCAATGTCTTGAAGAGTTCCAGTACTGGGATGACTTTATGTTTCTTCTATTTTGTTAATGTGTGAGAGTTTTATCGTCAGCATTCCCAGCTCTGATGAATGTATTATCCAATTCAGGCTTTGGGCAAAACTTTTATTTCTTTGTTTCAACAGATTGTGAGAAGGGGTATTTTGGCCTTTGTAGTTGACAATGAAAAGAATTACGTGGACGCTCTAAAAAGAATCCTGGAGGTACTTTACTGTCTTTTGCATTTTGTAATTTTGAAATTGAATGATCAAATACTTAAAGAATCCTGTTACGGATTAGGACTGGACTGGCCACTAGGAGAATGATAGATGATCTTTATTAACCCTTCTCCCCAAAAGGAGAAGGGATTGGGAAAGAAAGCTAGAACATCTTTAATGACAATAATAATAAATTGAAATATGGAATCGTTAAGGTTGGAGGAGACTTGGCTTTGTTCATGCAGTTGCCTCAGCCCATCCATTTAGCCTGTCCAGGTCCCTATGCAGCGCTTTCTTACCCGTGAGCAGGTCAACAAAGCCACTCAATTTTTTGTCATCCACAAAGGTGCTGGAGGTGTACTCAGTCCCCTCATCCAGGACATTGATAAACATGTTAAACGAGACTGGCCCCAATACAACACAACACTCTGGCCCCGACCATGCATGTCTCTAAGCCAAATATGTATGCAAATATATACAAAACCAATATGAAACCAAATCCCCCTCAGGCAACTGCGTCACTGTCACCAGTGGTTCTTTGGGAACACTCTGGGGAAGTCCCAGGTTTGAGTCAGTGGCAGATAGGATCCAGATGCAGGAGCTGTAAGAATACACTCACAGATTGTACTCAGGAGTACATGGATTGGGATGGAAAGCGTAATGGACAGAGTCCACCTCTAATGCTGGCCACTGAAACCGGGAGCTCAGCCCATGTGATCCCTCAGCTTTACACTCAGTATGATTGGGGGATGGACTACCCTGTTGGTCAGTGTAGGGTCACCTGTCCTGTCCACTCCTCCCCACAGGCATGGCCTCTCACTGCACTCCCAATGTGGCACACAAGATTTAGCAGGGACCTTGATCTCTACAGGAGCAAGTCTAAGGAGGAGCCTTTCTGCTAGTAGTCTGTAGCCTTAACTGCAAACATCAAGTGCTTCACTTGTAGAAGCCAACGCTGTTGGCACAAATAGGCTGTTAACTTCAGAAAGTGCAGGCAGTTAGAGGAGACGGAGCTGAGAAATAAAGTCACTGAGCAGGATTAGTTTTTTTCTAACTCAAACCAGGGCAGATCTGTATTATCATTCACAGAGATTTTGCTACTGATGATTAGTTCCAAACGTTCAGTGATTTGGTGTTAGCATACTCTTACCTAAGTTGGTTTTTCTGCTTGTAAAAGACACGTATTTTTGTTCTTGTTGTTTGTTTAAATCTGTTTGTTTTGTTTTTTGCTTTCTCCTCACAGCAATATGAGAAGCCCCTTTCAGATATGGAACCAAAATTACTGAGTGAAAGGAAACTCAAAATGGTCTTCTATCGAATTAAGGAAATTCTTCAGTGCCATTCAATGTTTCAGATTGCACTGGCGAGCCGTGTGTCTGAGTGGGACTCTGTTGAAATGATTGGTGATGTCTTTGTTGCTTCAGTAAGCAAATTAATCTCAACAGATAGTCTTTTTATTTTAGGCTTGTTATTCCAACTCTGTATCTTTCTGTGTAATTTGGCCCCTTCATTCCCATATTGTACAATGCCTGGGGAAAATGTCAGAGTATGCATGTACCATCCTGGTAGCGAAACAGACACCAGCACATGTCTTCTGCTTGGCTGGCAGATGTTAAAGGATTATTGGCAAAATTTTCAGGCTTTGATGAGGCTTTCAGATGTATAAGTTAACTGGGGTTTTTTTGAGTCAATTCACAAACTCATCAAAATTAAGGTAATATTTAGGTTTAGCATCTCTAGGTGATATTTAGGCTTAGTAGGCTGTCATATGTAGTATGTTTATTTGGAGCAGGAAAGAAACTGTAGGATGTGATGTCCCAAATCCTTGTGTTTTAACTAAGCCTGGGCACAAGTAAAGAGTGTGTGTAAAATGCTATCACGCCCTTAATGGAAGTCCATCTAGTAAAGGACTGAAGTAGCTGTTCAGAAAATAAGACGTGGCCTTGGCTGGTAGACATTGTTCCCACCACGAGAGTGTGAATGGAAAGGCTGCCTGCCTGCTTTGTTTTGTTGTCACTCAGCTGCTGGAAATTACCACTTTCTCGTGCCTGCTGTGAGAGCTGGGATCTGTCTCTCTAGGTCAGCCAAAAAGAAACTTACTGTTTGATGCAAACCTGACTACAAGCTAGGTAGCATTAATGAGACCAGCTCTGCAGAGGAGAGGGGTTAAATTACTAAGGGTGACAATGGGCAGCAATCTTATCTTTGTGTGGTGGTTTGCAAGCCACACAATCGTGTCTCCTTCCCTGGTAAACCCTTACCAGCTGAAGATGGGGCATGAAGGCCCTGGAGCTTCACTGGTTCATCAACTCTGGAATATAGGGAGGTTATTTCCAGCATAAACCATTCTATGATAGGCAGCAGTGATACAATGAGGAGATCTAGATCCAGTAGCTGCTTTGTATCTCAGTGGATGCCCTTTGATTGTCCCATACTCCTCAGGTTCTGCCCTACTGTTGTAGCCAAGATGAAGCTATTTCTTTAAATTTACACTGTATAATCCACACCTGTCATATCTTTAGGTTTCTAACCTGTTTCCACATAAGGAAACATAAATATTTGGGGCATCACCAGTATTTCTGTAGGTCCAGCACTAGATGAAGCAAAACCCTTAGCTCCACGCAAGGCAATTCCTTAATGGTCACAGGCCTAGTTATGCTTTCAGGGGTCTTTTGTGTTTATAGTTACGTTTGACCCTTTTATCTTTCCAGTTTTCTAAATCTATGGTACTGGATGCGTACAGTGAGTATGTAAACAACTTCAGTACAGCGGTAGGGATTCTCAAGAAAACATGTGCCACTAAATCTGCCTTCTTAGACTTCTTAAAGGTGAGTTCATTCAATCTTAAAAGAGCTGCACTCATGATAGAAAACAGACAGTTAGGAAGAAATTTGAAAATTTGACCACTGATACTCAACATTGTTTAACTGGTTTTATGGACTTGCCACACAAAACCTCCAGACAGTTCATATCCCTTCCTGTATTTTCACAGTAATAACATGATGTTAGATCTAGGATGTATTTTGAAGTGCAGAGCAATTCCATGCTTGTTTGGATCAGGTTACTGGTATTTGCATGACTGTACTTGGCAAAACATTTGCATTCTTTCATGTGAAGTGAGCTCCAAATAATAGTTTGCCATCTGAGGCCTCCTCTTCTTTGGGATTTACTTTACTTCTAGCTTCCTTATTAGATTGTGCAGGACAGTGTAACTAAATTTCTGTCCTACCGCAATTTCATAGTATTTCAAAGACCATGCTTCCAGTTTGGGTTTGAAGTATAAAATTTTTGTGCAGAATGCACATTACCTGATGATGTGCATGCAGAGCCTGGTGCCTGCAGTAGAAGTGCTGTGGACCCCAAGTTGTGATACCATGCAGAGGGTTCACAAAATCAATTGCAAGGCTTTTAGGCTGTTTTTGACACTGCTGAGAACCTGAAAGCTCTGCTCATCCCATTCCCCAAGAGTCCCAGATTGAGTTGTGCTTCTCAGATCTGTCACCTTATTAGGTCTGTTGGGAGTGGCCACCAAACACTGAATCTGGGTGCCTGAGGCAAACTAAATAGTGGAGCTCTTAGGTTGCCTAGAGGGAGGTGGCCTTCTGATCTTGAAATTAGCTAACAACTTTCTGGAGTGTGCCAGCGCTGCAGAAGGTTATGCTCTGTAAGCCTTGGGCACCATGAGGATCAGACTCTTTAGCGAGCAGTGAGTCACCCCATACCTCTCATGCTGTTAAAAGCCTCTTGTTCTTATAGAGACATAGCTTATGCTTCTCATCACTGCTTGTTGGTGCTGAGGGTTGCTCCTGCTCACAGGTGAGGACTCACAGCTGAGGACAGTTCTGAACCTTCATGTTTTCTGTTTGTTTGCCAACAACAAACACCAGAAACGGTCACTACTGCTGTTTAAGCAAAAGAAAATAATGTTTTTTGAGATAAGTATGAAAATGAATTGCTGTGAAGCCGATAGTTGTAGCAGTAAATAGTAATTTAAGCACAACACCAGTTTAGTATTGTTTAGGTTTGCTTTGATTTTAATATTGAGTATTTCCTCTACTGTCCTTATTTTGGATCAGCTGTTCTTCTGGCCAAAATATTTCCCAGTGTTGGAATGTCTGGCACAAACAAGGGCTTTTCTGCATGTGCACATGAAATTTGCCTGGTTTTATCTGCCAGTCCTGATAACTAGAATAATGCATTATGGTGTTTTTCCTTGAAACATAAATCAATATTGTTTTCCTTAGTTTCTTTATTAAAATAAAACTAAAATGTCTTTGCATAACACTGAGATGACAATATTTTCCTTAGATTTTCTCTTAAAGACAGAGGAGTAGTTAAGAGATTTTCAGACTCTTACCTGCAAGAAACGGTAGTAAATTATAGACTATAAATAAACAACACATCACTTACACTTTTCAAATTTTAGACCTCGAACTAGTGGATCCCCTTTGTTGTGCTTGAAGTTCATCTGGTGCGTCGGTGCTTATGTAAAAATTGTGAAGGGGCAGCGTCAGTGTACACATAGGTGCTGCACTCATGGTGTGGCTTTATTCCATCTGTATTGAAGGAGGGGACTGCGACTGCAGTGCAATGACATATCATCATTTTCATAGTGATTTTAAAAAAACCAGCATTTTCGAATGAAATCTTTGCAGTAAGTGAAATCTTTGCAGTAAATGAAACCTTTACAGTAAATGAAGTCATTACAGTACCATTGTTAGAATGAATATGAGTGATGTAGAAGGATTTGGAGGAAAAGAATTTTTTTCCTTCTGTAACTGATGGAATTAAGCTGTTTACCACACAGTAGCGAATTGTGTGGCTTTCTTGCGTTGCAGAAGCGCCAGGAATCGAGCCCTGACCGAATTACCCTGTACGGTTTAATGATGAAGCCTATCCAGCGCTTTCCACAGTTCATTCTACTATTGCAGGCAAGTGGTGTTCACCACGTTGCATGTTTGCTTGTGAGATTGTATAGGAGCTGCCTTCTGCCAAAGTAGCACATTGCAGTGCAAGGTGACCACTGGATCTCGTAGGCTGGTTGCAGGACTAGGCAATCAATACACTACAGGAAATGCTCAGTAAACTAGATTTAGCCTGTAAGTCACTTTGTGGTAAAGCTGTAGTTCAAACATGCTACTTGTTTGTATCAAGTCATCAACAAACACTTCACAACACAGCTAGGTACTTTGTGGCGTTACTCTCCATTTAAGAAAAGTACAAGAGGATGTAATTAATGTGTGGTGATGTAGAACCAAACGCACACTTTCTCCATGACTGCATGTCTCACAGCACCTGCTGCAGCTTCCTTCTGACCTGCAACACAGGACAGGGAGTCTTTGTATTTCATCTGCACAGGCAGCTAACCTCTAGGAAGAGCACAGCTACCCAGGGCACACGGCTCCAGATGAACTTACACTGCTTGTAGCTCCTTCCAAACCACAGCTTGTCTATCGCAGGCAGAACTACAAGTTAGCTGTGTTCTGCAGGTGCCACAGAGGAGGAAAGGATTTGGGGTGTTGGCCTGGGAATCACAGTGGTTGTGGCATGAGCATGCAGGTATGAAGCTACAGCAAGAGATTTTCAGGTAGCAGAAGAGATGGAGTTTATTGTGGCAGAAAGCTGAAGTGAATATGTAGGGATTTTTAAGCAATGTGGAAAAGAGTCAAAAAGAATTCACGTTGTTCCTACTGTGTGTCTACAAAAGCAAAACATTTTGAGAAGCTGATGTGACCTCCATTAAGTAGTATCTCCTACTTTGGGACGAGCATGCTGCCAGTGTTTTGGTGAGGAATAATAACAGTAATAAAGATCGTATCATCTTACTATGACATTGTAATATAACAAATCTTGACTTTTAAATCATTGTATACTGATGCCTACAGATTTTCAAACAGTATTTACTACAATGTGCACGTTTTTATGTCTACATTTGCATTTTTTATACTTATTTTCAAGTCCCTTCTCTGTACTTTTGTCCTGCAAATAAGCTGTATGTGACCCCATTCCATAACTTCTTAAGAACTACTGAGATATTCAGGGAAGTAAACAATTTGCTGTCTGAGAATTCATTAGGTGTTCATTTGCCTTATTCTTTAGTGGTACTGAGGTAAAGAATGTAGTGGTAACACTTCAACCTGTAATCTTTTGAAATTAAATCTGATTTTTCTTTTGTCATTTCACCTCAGGATATGTTGATGAACACTGATAAAGGACATCCCGACAGATTACCTTTACAGATGGCTCTTACAGAACTTGAAACACTGGCTGAGAAGTTAAATGAAAGGAAGAGGGATGCAGACCAGCACCATGAAGTAAAACAAATAGCAAAAGCCATGAACAAACGTTATCTGAACAAGGTTAGAAAAGCAGGAACATATGATGGAAGAGTTAGTTTCTGGGCCTCGAAACAGACAGCAAAGGGAGACCTACATTTTTTATTCTGTAGAGCTCGACAGCACTGGGTCATTACATGACCTATTGAAATGCTTCAATTATTGTTTTCGTGGCAGGGGGATTGGACTAGATGATCTTTCGGGGTCCCTTCCAATCCCTAATGATTCTATGACTCTAGACAGATTTCAGGAAGGAGTATTTGGGATAGGCTAAGAAAGTGCAAGGATTGCAGGTTTTTTGTGCTGCGTGAAAGCACAGTAATCAGCCAGCACATGCTTGCTTTGACTTACTTATCACAAGTGAGATACTGAATTAATTTTTATAGTAAAACACTGTTTCCATTCTAAATGGATTAGAAGATGGATTCAGACACTTTTCTAGAATTTTCTAGTTCTCATACTCCTGCTCATCTGCAAATAGCCAAGGGAGTTAAAATACAGAATGTCCTTTTGAAGACGTGGTCCAGCTTTCCTTTTGCAGTTGATGTCAACTGACAAAATCTTGCATGTTACACACTGGAAGGGTGAATCAACATGCAAATCAGAGAAGGCCCTGCATGCCTTGTGGGTTAATATTTGTGTATATCACTTTGGAATGTTGCCAGGCAGGGTGAACCAGTGAAGAAGCAGGGTGGATAGGAAACCAAGTTTGTTATAGACCATTTTGTTCTCATGGCCGCTGTAGAGGTGTGCTTGACCTTCAGGCTCAGTCTGTTAAGGCAAACAGCAGGAGTGATGTACATGCTACAAATGTCTCATACATAGCATCTTCTCCAGAGTCTGGGGCAAACTGCCAGCCACACTCTGCTAGTGTGAGCCGAGGTGGACAGAGCAGTGGGGGGCACTCTTCTTCCTCCTGCCCTGCCCTCCTGCTCTGGGACAGCTGAAACCACACATAGTGCTTAAAGAGGCTTTCAAAGACAGGATGAGGAAAGGGAGTCACTGCAACTGTGGGAGCTGTAATTTTTTTCGCTAGGGGACCTTCATCAGTGGTAAAGATTTTCAGAGCAATTATGTTCCATAGTAAGACCAAAACCCCTGTAGACCACATTGGTGACAGAAGATGATACTGTTTCTCTAAATTAATAGCAAATTAGTTAGAGGCTTAATTCACTTGGCACATCCACTAGAGAACACTTGTACTAGGATGACAAGTGATAATATCTGTTGTAATTTCTTTTGTTTTTAGCACTGAATGTTAGATGTACTGTGTATAGTACACAGTGCTGTTTGTTTTTCAAACCTAGCTACTCAGCAGTGGAAACAGGTACCTCGTTCGGATTGACGATATGGTTGAGGTGGTTTACAATAACAAAGGAGAAATAATCAAAACCAAAGAACGACGACTTTTCATGTTAAATGATGTGCTGATGTGTGCAACAGTAAATATTCGGTAAGGCTTGGTTCATATTTTAATTATAATTCAAGCTTTCACTGCAAGAAATGAGACTGAAATTATTTTTTATTGATGCTTTTACTATGGCTGATGATTTCTAGGAGTAGTCTTAAATAGATAACTAAATTTCTAACTGTCCTTTAATTGCCTGTTCACATCAGAAAGTTATAGAGTAAGTTTTCAAGAAAATCATAGCAGTCGGAGATTTCAATAATCTATTTATTTATGAAAAATTGTTTTATATGATGGTAAATTCTGACACAAAAAAAATGTGGACCACTAAAATCTTCCTAGAACAGCTTCCCTTGAACATAATTTGAGTTTATCTTAGTTTATTACTGAAGTACAAATAGAGTACATATTTTTGTAATCATGGGAGTGCTTTCTCTCTTGTTATGGAGTGCGAAGTGATATGTAAGGACCACAGCTGAGAAAGTGAACAAGCTTCTGTTAGTGACTCTGTGATTCTTTTCCTTTACAAATTCTTCTGTTCGTTAGTAATAGCTGGGTATTGGTATAGTCTCATGGTTGTTTGCAGGAAAATAGCCTTTAACCGTTCGTATTTTGTCTTCTATACCATCATTGCAATGGAATTTCTGTATCCCTCAAGTGTCAGTATGCAATCTGTTTTAATTTTCCTTGTGAAAAGTTAATGATTATGAAAAATCTCTGGGATCCTTATGAAGTGAACAGTTCACTAGAAATCATGGCACTGATGTCCCATGGTCATTAACTGGTTCTGAGGGACCTCCCTTGAGATGGCAATTGGGCATTCACTGTGTCCTGGAGAGTTGCTATGTCTAGCAGTTAAGGTTCGGCTTCTATCCCACTGACTTATATAACCATGTGTTTTTAGAATAGTTGAATGCACTTTTTGATTTATTCACTAGCAAAAAAAGGTTTGTGACTTCCTTGGGGTGTTCAGTTGCCGATTTGTCCAACTGCAAACTGTAAGTGTGGGTTTGGGATTCCCCCATGATTTTGTGGACTGCTGTTAGATTCTTTCTGTTGCAGAAAGAACTGCCTTTGTCATGCCAATTACAGTTAGGGACTGAAGGAAATAATCTTCCAGATTTCACATGGCGCCTGTATCCAACGCAGAAATTTCTGTTCCAAGTAAATGCATACAGTAGAACCCACCACTTGCCTGCCTGGCTCGTGCAGGATAAGCTTGCTTTCCCTTCATTTTAGTGCATAGAAATAAGGCATCTTACATAAGGTACACTTCTGTTACAGCAGCAGTTTTCAAGGTGCATGCCTACAGATTTACCCTGGGCTGTAGACTTCTTCAGAAACTTTATACGTACAGGTAGCTGCACAGCATGTATCAGCTCAGTTTTCTTGGCCACCTTTATAGAACCAGTCAGACGCTCCAGAAGCCTGAGGATTACTGGTTCCAGACTAATTTTCTACAGTTGACAAAACACCTGTACACCTACAGAGCAAGTGACCCTCAGAAGACCCTTTCTCACATGTGGTCAAGATGACTGGCTTGAACCAGAGGCCTAATATTTAAGTGGCAGCACTTCACAGAATCACTCTGGTTAGAAAAGACCCCTGGGATCATTGAGTCCAACCATCTACCCTACCTTACAAGTTCACCCCTAAACCAGATCCCTCAACACCTCATCCATACGATCCTTGAACACATCCAGGGATGGAGACTCAACCAGCTCCCTGGGAAGGCCATTCCAGTGCCTGACCACCCTTTCTGAGAAAACATTCTTCCTAATATCTGGTATAAACCTACCCTGTTGTAACTTGAACCCATTGCCTCTTGTTCTATTACTAACTGCTTGTGAGAAGAGACCAGCACCAACCTCTCCCCAACATCCCTTCAGGTAGTTATAGAGAGTTATGAGGTGTCCTCTCAGCCTTCTCTTCTTCAAACTAGAGCCCCAGCTTCAGTCTTTTCTCAAAAGGTTTATTCTCCAGGCCCTTCACCAGCTTAGTTGCCCTCCTCTGCACCCACTCCAGCACCTCCACATCTTTCTTGTATTGAGGCGCCTAAAACTGGGCACAGTACTCAAGACGTGGCCTCACCAGTGCCGAATACAGGGGGACGATAACCTCCCTACTCCTGCTGGCCACACTATTTCTAATACAACCTAGGATGCCATTGGCCTTCTTGGCCACCTGGGCACACTTCCTGTCAATTAGAACCTCCAGGTCCCTCTCTGCCAGATGGCTCTCCAGCCACATCTCCCCAAGTCTGTAGCGTTGCATGGGGTTGTTGTGGCTCAAGTGCAGGACCTGGCACTTGGCCTTATTGAAGCTCCTGCCATTAACATTGGCTGATTGCTCCAATCTATCCAAGTCTCTCTGAAGAGCCACCCTACCCTCTGGCAGATTAGACACCTAACCTGGTGTCATCTGAAACTTACTAATGACACACCTCAATAAAGATGTTAAAAAGAGAGGGTCCCAACACCGAGCCCTGAGGCACACCAGTGGTGACAGGCCATCAGCTGGATTTAACTTCCATCAACCACCACTGCTTGGGCCCAGCCGTTCAACCAGTGTTTTATCCAACAGACTGTGTGCTTGTCCAAGCCATGAGCAGCCAGCTTATCAAGGAGAATTCTATGGGTATGGGGAACAGTGTCAAAGGCTTTTTGAAAGTCCAGGTAAACAACTCCCACAGCCTTTCCCTCATCCAACAATCAGATTGTCCTGTCATAGAAGGAGATCAGGACCTGCCTTTAATAAACCCATGATGACTTGGCCTGATCCCGTGATTGTCCTGTACGTGAAGTGCGATGGTACTTGAGATGATGTGTTCCATGACCTTCCCTTGTACCAAGGTCAAACTGACAGGTCTGTAGTTTCCAGGATCCTCCTTTCTTCCGTTCTTGTAGATGGGTGTTACATCTGCACCTTCCAGTCCATTGGGACCTCCCCAGCTAGCCAGGATTTTGAGTAAATAATGGAAATTGGCTTGGTGAGCACATCTGTCAACTCTCTCAGCACCCTTGGGTGCAACCCATCCAGCCCCACAGACTTGTTTATGTCTAAGTGGTGTAGCAGGTTGCTGACCACTTCCTTTCCAGCTGTGATGGCCTCATTCTGCTTCCTTTCTCTGTCTCTAGCTCACAAGGCCTGTTGTCCAGGGAACACTTAGTTCCACTGCTAAAGACTGAGGCAAAGTAGGCATTGAGCATCTCAGCCTTTTCCGCATCATCGGTTGCTAGGTTTTCCTCTGAATCCAAAATAGGGTGGAGATTTTCCCTGGTCTTCCTTTTGTTATTCATGTATTTATAGAAACTTCTCTTATTATCCTTAACAGCTGTAGCTAAGTTGAGCTCTAGCTGTTCTTTGGCCCTCCTGATTGTCTTTCTGCAGTTTGACTACATCCCTAAAGTCTCCATGAGAGGCCTGCCCCCCTCTTCCAGACTCTCTTTTTGTTCTTGAGATGCAGCCAACTTGGATGGGTTGGATGCATTTCTAGTGATTGAACAGCTATGTCCTGCCTAGTCTTGTTTTGTTTCTTCTGAACTAGATTTATCAATATTTGCTTAAGCTGTGGCATTTGTGGGTTTTGTTGGTCCTTGCCTCTTCACTGAAACCAAGTGTGGCTCATGCAAATAGCCGAGTGTCCGTATTTGAGTACTGTTTGCAGTAAATGCATTTGACTAATTTCTCCGAATCATTTAACTTATGTATTTCAGACATGCTTTCTGTTAATTAAACCCTTTTTGTTTGCTGTGACATCTCTTTTTCCTTTATAATGAATGTTACATGTGAATGTGAACAAGGGAGTGAAGGAAACAAAAGGAAACGGAGCATTAATGCTTTTTCTATTGTAAATGAACTTAGTCTGCTCTTTCCTCTGAAGTGCCTATTGTAATATACACTTTCCTTAGCAGCAGCTCACGCAGGATTACCCTAAGAAGCCACAGCATTTGCAAAGGTCTGCTGTAAAGAATGTCCTGTGTTGTGGGGCTTGGCAGAAGTGTCAGCTTTTCAGCCCTTGGGTGGTTCGAATGCCCTTCCTCCGGGAGCCATTTGAAGGGTCTATCTTTCATGCTTCCCTAAAAGTGGTGGTTCTTCTGAGCACTATTTCAAGGGAGTTTAGGAAAATACGGAGCTCAAGTACCATCCTAAGGAACTGTATTAGCATGGTAAAAATGAGTGTTAATCTTAAATTATGGTCATTTATGTTCTGTTATGTAAATGTAGGGTCTCTTGGTGGCAGTCCTGTGCTTTTTATAAACAAGATTATCTGCACCCAAGTAGTTTGTCTTTGCGCTCCAGGAAAGGCCTGTCACAAAGTCAGAGTGATCTTGAATTAGTTCCAAGTTGCGCACGGTACTCCAACTGATGAACTGCAAGTTTTAGAAGCTGAAATAATCAATAAGATGCCATGAAACACAGTAGCTTCTCAAAGCAATAATTTGTGCATCTTTCAGCTCTTCCCATGGAAGCAGTGGTTCTGTGAAAACCAGCCAGAGGTACTTACTGAAGTGGAGTGTGCCACTGGGACAAGTGGAAGTCATAGAGTATGGTGGCAGTGAGGACCAAGGAGAGAACTATGGGTTTCCACCTGACAACTCTGCTGAAAATGTCATCATTAACTGTAAGACAAGTAAGTGATAGGACTTCCTGATGTTAACATCCATATTTGAATTTCAGTGGGCTATGGAAAACAAAGGCAAACCTCTTGTGCGTGAAGAATTCTGTAATATGTTTTTGTGCAATGACTTCACAGCCATTTAGACTGAATTCTTGCTTGGCAGCAGGATCAGATGGGGAAGAGGAGCGTGAGGGGGTAAAGAAAATCAGTCTAGTAGAACCTATGTGAATCTCTTAGCTTTGGGGCTTCTCAACCTCGTGATGTTTGGTGACAGTATTATGAAAAAAATGTGAGGACAGCATACATCATTTGTAGTCTCAATTTTCAGGTTAAATAGAGTTCCACGGGTAAAACATGAACTGAACTAATGTCCTCTTGGTAGTCTCTCATTTAGTCTTCTAATCAAAGAGTTTCAAAGATAAGAATTAAACGGGATATGAAGAACACTGGTTATACTAATAAATACATTTTCTCTTAGCTTTAAGCAGACACTTCTGCCAAATGGTCCAACTAAACTGAATATAACCAATCCTGAAAGAGTAAGAACACAGACTTGCTGCGTGCATACACTGTTGTGTCTGTGCTAGCTGTTACCCTGAACGCAAACTTGTCTGATTTGGTCTGTAGAAACAAGTAGTGATACATGCCCAGTTGTGTTGGATATTCTATAGGGTTGCTCCCTTACTTCCAGTCTCCTTGGCTGTTAAGGATTACAGAATTCAGAAAGTAGAGCCTTCTTGCAGAGAGAAAGAACTTCTAAGACTTTGTGTAACAGTTCGCTGTTTCTTGTTACTTGCACCCATCAAGATGCCACAGTAGCTGATGACCTAATCTCTCTTAAGGTAGCATTGCACCGTTGGCAAGAATTTACCACAAATACGTTGCAAAGTGCTATCCACAAAATACTGTCATTGTCTGCCTGAAACTGCATTACTTCAGTCATCATAAAGTTACATTTCCTTCTGTTTTGAAGCTAGGGACTGCTGTGGTAAAATCCCAGTGACCTCAGAGTAGGAGGTTGTACATGTAATGATTAAGACAATTTGAGGTTCTGCAGGCAAAATCCTGCTTCCTGATGTAGAATCAAGACTCTGAGAACTGGAAAGAAACAGAGTAACAATGATTTTGTACAAAAGCATTTCATAGTAGGGGTCAACACTTTCATTTCTGGATGACTAACTAAACTTGTTTTTTATGTGCCACACACTAAATACTTGACACCTCTAACGTTGCTATTCTCACGTTACTGCAGTGATTAGCAAGGGTGCTTGATGATGGATTCTGGTTCTCTCCTTGTGAGAATTGCTGGTTATTAGATAAATTTTTCTTATTGTGGCCCATTTTTCCTCCAAAATCCTTTTTATGAGGAGGGAACTGTCATAAGCATATCTAGTTCTTTATTATTAAATGTAATTGCTTGCAGATTTGCATGAGGCTGCAAGAAAGGATAGAATGACAGAATCATAGAATCATTAGGGATTGGAAGGGACCTCGAAAGATCATCTAGTCCAGTCCCCCTGCCACAGCAGGATCACCTACACCAAGTCACACACGAACACATCCAGGTGGGTCTTAAACATCTCCAGAGAAGGAGACTCCACAACCACCCTGGGAAGCCTGTTCCAATGCTCTGTCACCCTCACTGTGAAGAAGTTCCGTTTGATATTGATGTGGAACCTCTTATTTTCCAGCTTACAACCATTGCCCCATGTCCTATCCCTAGATGACATTGAGAAGAGCGTGGCTCCATCTTCCCATGACAGTCACCCCTCACATATTGATAGACATTAATGAGGTCGCTCCTCAGTCTCCTCTTCTCCAAGCTAAAGAGCCAGCTTCCTCAGACTCTCCTCATAAGGAAGGTGCTCCACCTCCTTCATCATCCTCATAGCCCTATGCTGGACTCTCTCCAGCAGCTCCACATCCCTCTTGAACTGAGGGGCCCACAACTGGACACAATACTCCAGATGTGGTCTCTCCTGGGCAGAGTAGAGGGGGAGAAGAACCTCTCTTGATCTGCTAACCACCCCTCTTCTAATCCACCCCAGGATGCTGCTGGCCCTCTTGGCCACAAGAGCACACTGCTGGCTCATGGTCATCCTGCTGTCCATCAGGACCCCCAGGTTACTTTCTCCTACACTGCTCTCCAACAGGTCAGTCCCCAGCCTATACTGGTACCTGGGGTTGTTCTTGCCCAGATGCAAGACTCTACACTTACCCTTGTTATAGTTCGTTACATTTCTCTCTGGCCAGCTCTCCAGCCTGTCCAGGTCTTGCTGAATGGCAGCACAATCTGCTGGGGTTTCGGCGATACCACCCAGCTTTGTGTCATAAGCAAACTTTTGTATCTGATTTCTACAGGAGAGCACTTTTAAAGGTTATTAAGGTCATGTATTTATTTTTTTAATTGCAGTTTCAGCTGTTTGTCATACTCCATTGTATGGTTTCCGCTGGACGTAATATTGTTTCCTAGTTGAGTGCAATTTTAACTTGTATTTGCTTGTAATGGTATTTAAAACAGGAAACATTTCACATTCTCTATCTTCAGACAAAAATTGCCTGTTTATCAGGTAGCAAATCAGATAAAGTCCTGTGTCATGTGCTAGAGTTAGTCTTGCTTGAATGTCTGAGAGTATGATTCTCTGCATCTCAGCTGTATGGCTCCTGTGGAAGTAGTTATCTTGACTCTATGTGCCAGAGATGCCTGAAGTGTGACTGTCAGTGACTATTCAAGTACGAGATAGTTACTACCCTTTCTGAATCTTCTTTGTTGTTTTGGATGCTGTAAGCATTTAAAGCAATTAACACATTTGTTATGATGATATCTGTTTGTACTAATGTATGCCACTTCATCCTCAGTGATCTTTAGTAGCTGAAGAGATTTATCTCCTGGCTGTTTCCTTGGTTTGGGTTTGTTACAGATTTTTTGTTAATTGCCCTTTGAGGAAGTGTGCTGCATGGCTGTATCCTAGTGAATGATACTTATTCAATGAAAACAGGTGAAAAGTTGGATTGAATATGTGGAAAGAGGGCACTAAGAAAGGTAACTGCTACTTGTACTACACTGATTTAAAAAAAAATAGGTGAAAGAATAATAAATATGCCATGTTTTTTAAATGTGATATTAATATGACTTATTTTCAGTATGCCTTTCAAAAATATAAAAAATGTAGGCAAACACAAACTTTTAACTTATCAAAATGTTCTGTATTGCCATCTGAAAGAATCTGCGGTTGACGGTCACTTGCAAGTCATCCATCTATATGTGCAATCACTGAAACAAAATCTGTTTCACTGCCCTTTAAATGGGAATACATGGCAAAAGTCACATATACTGGCCAGTATTTCACTTTTTCAGACTCCTGGCACATATTATTACAATTTTTTATCACTGCATGCAAGCTGGTGATGGGTCTTGAACATGGTTTCTATGCCAAGATGAATGCCAGTTCAGTGCCACAGAAACAGCAGTCGCTGGTTCCCAAGAATAAAAAAGGTGAGCTGTAAAAGTTCTTCACAATGATTTTATTTAAGAGCAGAGTAGAGAGAAGCAAAGGGAGGAGTATAAGCATCCTATCATTTCTTGGAGGGAAGTCAGTACCTGTCAGCAGTGTTCTGCTGCTGATCATGTTAACTCAGCCACACACAACACAGCCTATTACTTACGCAAAGAACCATTAAATATGAGCCATATGGCTGAAGGCTGAAAAAGAAAATGAGCAAGACCCATCTGTACTTCATAGCATGCAATGATGACTGTAGGAGATAACAGTAAAATAAAAAAACAGGTGAGGATGTTTATGTCTATGGCAGCATTTTAGTGTTCTTTTTGTTTCATAGGTTTACAGCTCACAACTGAGATCAGGCCTTGGTACTGCTAAACTGTACCTTCTCTCCTTTTCTAGTCAGTCTTCCACTAATACATGTGTATTCCAGTTCTGCTTGACTGTGATTGTTATGTACGTGGGGTTTGTTTATCGCCAAATGTAGTAGTGATGTGATGCTTCAGTGCAGGCATGCCTCCCATCTTCTGAGTTTGCTTCTCTTCGATGCAGTCACTTTGTGTCAGTTTCAGAATGTTGCCAGGGAAACGCCTAGGGATGTTTGATCTGCTGCAGTGTGTTTCTGTCAGCATCTTGCTTAGTGGAAGGAGAGTTCTTCTCAAAAACAGAAATAGTGCTGCTGTGATAGCCATTGCCATCAAAGCTGGATTTTTGCTGGTTTTTCTAATGAGAAACATAGAATTGAGTAAGGAAATGAAAGTCAATTTGCCATAACTTTAAGCCATAGTACAATGTGCAGTGTAAGCAAGTGGCATATCAGTTCTAGCTTTGGTAATAAGGTTTTAAAAGAATGCAGTGGCATGAATTACTAGCTGCACTTTCTCCTCTGTTGACATGTATAGTGTAATGTAAGTCTTCATATTAAAACTACTGAACATAATAATGCACACTAAAGGAGATGGCAGCATGTTCATAAATGTAAACTATCATTGATATATGAGAAAAGAAGACAGAGATGGTGAAATTAAACAGTTAAGTGGGTATATGTTTTTAGCTGGTGGATTAGGCATAGAATAAATTAGTTGTAACACGTTTGTCTCACCCACTTACGGTGAGATTCTTGGCTTTGCCTTTTGTATTCATTAGGGTAGTTTATAGGGCATGATGTCCATCTCCTATAAACCTTATTCTGTGTTGTCAGCACTCTTGTCAACATCTTGGCACAGAGTAGTGAAATGGGTAGAAACCTAGCTATAACCAAAGTAGTTTGAAAGAGAGTGGTAACCACTTCACAATAAGATTTCCACATGAGTTGTTATAAATAGTTGGTGAAAGCTGCAGCATAAACCTCTGGCAGCTTGGCCAGTTCACCATTGCCTGCAGACCTGTCTTGAGATCCCTGCAATACTCTAATCATTTTAAACATCTTCATCTTAAACCTGTGATTCATACATGTGATTCCACTGCCCGTTTATGTTGTTTATCTTCTCACATTCAGTTTCTCTCTCCCTTCATGCTCATGCAGGTGCATCCCAGAGGTCCTGTGCAGCCCTTCTTCCTCCTTAGGACTTCCATGACCGTGCTGCCCTCAGCCTTCCCCTTCGGGACCTGTGAGAGGAACAGGCTGTGGCACTTCTTTCCCATCATAGAATCATTATGGTTGGAAGGGACCTCCAGGATCATCAAGTGCAGCCCTCATTTCAACATCTCCCTAACCCTTAGACTATGGCCTCAAGTGCTAGATCTGCTCTCTTTTTTTAAACACCTCCAAGGACAGTGACTCCATCACCTCCCTGAGCAGCCTGTTCCAGTGCCCAATCATTCTCTCAGTAAAGAACAACTTCCCAATATCCAATCTAAACCTCCCCTGGTGCAATTTTAGGCCATTTCCCCTTGTCCTGTTGTTAGTAATTTGGGAGAAGAGGCCAGCACCAGCCTTGCTACAACCTCCTTTTAGGCAGTTGTAGAGAGCAACAAGGTCTCCTCTCAGCCTCCTCTTCTGTAGACTAAATAACCCCAGTTCCCTCAGCCGCTCTTCACAGGCCCTGTTTTCCAGATCACTCCCCAGCCTCGTTGCCCTTCTCTGGATCTGCTCCAGCACCTCAGTGTCCTTAAACTATGGCACCCAAAACTGAACCCAGTACTCAAGGTAGAGTCCCACAAGTGCAGAGTACAGGGGCACCATCACCTCTCTACTCCTGCTGGTTACACCGTTCCTGATACAGACTAGGATGCCTTGACCTTCCTGGCTGCCTGTGCTCCCTGCTGGCTCCTGTTCAGCCGGCTGTCAGCCACACCTCCAGGTCCTTTTCTGCCAGGTAACTCTCCAGCCACTCTTCCCCAAGCCTGTAACGCTGCTGGGGGTAGTTGTGATTAAAGTGCATCACCTGGCACGTGGCTTTGTTAAACCTTATCCCATTGACCTCAGTCCATCGCTCCAGCCTGTCCGAATCTCTCTGCAGCACTTCCACTGAAATCCCTTTGCTTCAAGGATTTTTCCTTCATTGTGGGAACAGAGCTAGACGCTGGAGTTACTCTGGCCAGTAAATAGTCTAGGAAGACACCTGACTGTTGTCCTGGCAAGTATGATGTTGAGGAGTCAATCAGGGGCGTCCACACTTGTCAGCATGTTTTTCTCCCTCGTGTTCCCTCCTGGTTTCACTTCCTTTCTTATCCCTGGCACAACACAGCTTCTTCTGTTAGCAGGAAAAATATTTATGGCATTTTATCTCTGAAATTCCCTATGCAGTCAGGATTAGCTGGAGTTTAAGATAATCCTGAAGCCGTGATCTCAATATATGAGCTACCTCTCACCATCTCAAGAGGCTTTGCATTTCCTTGGTGTTCATGCATAGTTTTACTCACAAATGGTATAGCACTATGGATTTAACACCTTACTCAGTATTCGTAGTTGATTTTATCTTCGCATTGCTCAAGCAGTGTGAATAAGCAGTTTTGTGCTTGGGCTGAAATTTTTGTGCAACCAGTTTCTTTGGTGTTCAGATCTGATTCAGTGAGCATACAGAGAGACAAATCTCAGCATTCATGTAATTACTAGTTGAGGTCAAGATATTTACAGCCGATGGGGTGGTGAAGTATGTTAAAAAGACTTTGTCAGAGTTTTGAAACTCAAGACATTTGTTTCCCAGCTCTGTACTATGTCTACTGACTGGCATGTGGTATTTGGTTCTTGTCTGTGATTAGGACTTGAAGGACTCACCTTCTTGCATGGCGGTGCAAGATTTTTAGAGGCTCACATTATCAAATTCAATAATTAAGCTCGTAAAGATTTCTGTTAGGGGCTTACATGATTAAACTAATTTCGTGTTTATGATAAAGCTTTTCATGTTGGTGGGTGATGATGATAGGTACTGATTGTATTGGTAATTAGGCTTGCTTAACCATAAGTGAATTTGATAGTTTGTGTTCTAGTAATCATAATCTCAGGGGGTTTGTTATCACTTAATGCTGTGACTGTTTTTGTGCTGCTTCTTTCTACAGGAGGTTGCTAAGCCTGATTTAGTTATACTGTAAAGCTGTGTGTGACTAACTGCTCAGCTTTTCATTGATGGCTGTCAACTAAGCTCGTGTTTTCTCAACTCATTCCTGATTTACCTTTTGCCTCAATATCCAAACCTAGAGACTGAGACCACACACTAAATATTTATGTAGTTTGGACCTGAGACTATGACACAATCTCAGGTGAGCTACATTTGTGGCTCAGATTTTTTTTGGAACCAGGCAACTGTGGAGATAATGAGTTGGATCTGATGTAAAAGAAGAAACGGAGGTAAAACAGAGAATGTCTGCTTTTTTATAAACTTCAAATTAATAATCTGTGTGGGATTATTTAGATTTTAGACCAGGATTTTGGATTCACAAAATTACTTTTAAAAGAAAATTACTGAAATTCCAGTTGGCTATCTAAATGTTCTCATAAGAGAAATGAGAAACTATAACCCACCCACGTGCTTCTCTGATGTGTCTATGGAAACAGGAGCAGGATGAGAGAGCAAGTGGAGGAGAGACACAAATAGGAGGGTGGTGCTGGGGGAGCTGCCAGGGACTTTGCTTACATAACACAACATGCAGGAAGCTTGTAGTTCAGCATCTAAAAATAAAATCTCATGTGCTTTGTCACTGGCTTTAACAGTCACAAAGAATTTCTAGGCAGAACAGATCAAAAGTACGGAGGTACCTCCCTTGCGTATAGTTGGTGCTTGGATTTGTCAAGTTCTGTGCAAGAGAAGTTTCTTGGTGCAGCTGGGGATGCTCATCATCTGCCTACGCTAAGTGTTCTGTTGCAGAGGGTTTTGTTAAAGGGAAAGGGTATGATACTTAAAAATGATCATCAATATCATCTGCTTAACGAAGAACGATGTTCCTGGTATTCCCAGTACTCATAATCTTTTTGCCAGCTCTCTTTGTCCTTGCTGAAACAGATTGCTTCTATGTGAAAATGCTGCATAAAGGTTTCATTTCTACTTGCGCTGAGAAAATCAACTCTGCTAGACCCTTCACAGGGGGAATGTTGTTCCTCTGTATGACAAGTTCTCTTCCCCAGAGCAGCTCTAAGGCATTTGTCCTGTATGTATCGCTTACCAGTGTATCTGTAGGAGCAGTATCCAGTACCAAGTATAGGGGAAGAGTTTCTCAAATGAATTTTGGGCTTCCATGTTTTCATTCTTTAATTAGCAACATCTTCAGAGGACAGGAAATTATTTTACTTCAGGTACTATGTGTCTGTACAAAGAGCCTCCATTCTTGTCCTTCCTGAAAGTGGACATCTTAAACTGACCAATGAGATGCTGCTTGCCTATTATTACATGATGAAACAAACATTCAGACAATCAAAGTAACATTAAAACAAAAAAATTGAACAGTTCTGACTGTATGTAAGTAGTTTAAAATATATTACTTCTGCATCACCATAGTTTAACCTAAACATGTTAACAATCTCATAAAATCTGTCCAGTTTATTATACACTGATAAAGAATTATCTGGTATCATGATGCTTTGCTTTCCAGAACGCTGTACAAGCTTCTCAGGTTTAAATGTAAACTAACTTGTGCAGAAAGAGCCTTTTTTTAATCGTTTATTCTGAGTGCTTAACAAGTACCTATTATGTTATGCCTTTCTCAGACATAACAACTTTTAGAGTTAAACTTTTAGAGTTAAACTTACCCCCATCTTGTGCGATTTTTTTTTTTTGTGCTCAAGATGAGAATTTAATCTTTTCCAAATCTCCTCCTTTCATAACACTTGACGTTTCACTGTGCTGCCTAGATGCACACAGATGGTTCAGTGGGAGGAAGCAATACAAATGAACTCAGCCTCAAAGACCAGATTGCAAATGGCAAGTCAAATTTGGGATCTACCAGCCTTTCAGAGTAGTACTCAAATCTGGCATGTTCTTCTTCAAGCATATCATTAATTTTGTGTTAACCCTTCATAATGCTGGAACTACAGTCTGGAATACAGCCTGGTTAACCTGTGGTTGTGATTTTCGCATGCGATCTTCTATTTCATGTGATGCCTGGTCTGACTTCAGGGCTTCACATCTCTCCAAAGCAAAGTATTCTTTCTAAGGACCATGCATTTGTATGACATGTCGGCTCTCACTTCTTGTCTGTTTGGCTTTTTCCAAAGCAGTTTGTATTGATGTGATGTGTTTTTGAACCATGTGAGGAAAAAGTCGTTCCTATAGTCATACTCAAGGCAGATCCTGCCAAGATTACTTTGCGGTACAGGAGACACCCAGGAGTGTGTCTGTTAAAGGGTCTTTAGCTTTAACATGATTCACAAGTGTATGCAAGAACAGTTGAGACACTAAGAGAATACTGAACATAGCTAGTATTTGCATGCCATTTGGATTCATGTAATAGCAGTACTTGTAAAAAACTCTCCTAGTTAGAAATAAACAGAAGTTTCATATGGGAGGGACCAACTGAGCCATCATGCTTGATAACCCAGGAATAGATATTTAAATTATGGGGTGGCTGTGTCTACTCTAGGCATTGTAACTCTTTCTTTTTCCCCTTTAGTAGCCCAAATCTGTCGTAATTTAGTAATCCACAAGTGTGAATCAGAGTACACAGCAAAAGCTACTGGAAAACGTGTACAAGCAACAGATCACTGGTAAATGTGTCCTTTAATGGAGGATGGTACTAGATGATCACCAGAGGCCCTTTCCAGCCCCTAACTTTCTGTGATTCTGTGATCACTGTTACTGTCTTAGCTTTCCTATTTGAGAGATATCTTTTAATTTTTCCCATGTGTTTGAGAAAAATAGGACGTGGATTAGATTAAAATTTCCAATATCCTTGTGGAGCTCATGAACATTGGAAAATCAGAAGAACCAGAGAGGGATCCCAAGGGAGCGGCTGCTCTGCCAGCACCCATTTAAGCAGTTGCTGTTGTGCTGGCCAGGTAGGGAAAGAGCTGCAGCTGCTGGTTGTGCTCCCTCTCAAAACAGTCTGCTGCCAGAGGTGGGAATTCTCCCCTTCTGCCCCCACTGAAGCACTAGCACACAGATACTTCTCTTGCCTCTGTGTATTTATGCACAACCTTCCAAATCCTCAATCTGCCTGAGCCAAGTTAAACTGACTTTAACTGCCCCCAGGTTGTTTCCTGCAGGCTTTAAATTGGTTCAATGGTAAGAATTACTTAAAATGAGGCTAAATTGGTGAATTTTAATCTGTAGTGCTGAGAGGAACACTGGGAAATGAACAGGTAAAATAAGTTCTTAGTATTACCTTCAAATATATCTCAGCTAAGGAGCAATTGTTTTAAAAAGCAGATGCTTCCCATTCCAATTTTACACAGCAGCGAAGCGCAGTCTAAAATTTAACCATTTTTTCTCTCTCTAAAGCAACTGGCAGTTTTGTTTTCTTTTTTGGTCTTGATCATGTTTCCTAATAATGCTGAGCAAAGAGTTGGGCATTTTGCATGCATTAGTGGTTATTGGGAGTAAACTTGTCTATTGCAGGGCATTTAGATTCATCTGGTAAAAGCTTAGCAACAAAGGAGTTTAGAAAAACTCCTACTGACTTAATACATAGCCAAGACTTTACTCTTCCTCTGCAGATGGAATGCAAAAAAAAATGTTGCCTATGGCTTGCAGCATGATGCATTCTCTCCTGCCATTGGCACACTGTCCCATTTAACACCTAGGGAGAATCTTCTGTGGACTCACAGAGGGTTTTTTTCATGTTGGAAAAATAAATTGTTTTGAGGTTTAGTAATTTGTAAGAGTGGCTTAGAAATGGAAAGGAAATGGCTTTATCATTTTTGAAACACTTCAAAGTACATAAAGAAACAAACCACATATCTGCTTTGAAGTGAAGTTGAGAGTTTTTCAGTGTTTGCTGTGGAAAAAAAAAGTCACCACCAACCCCAAAACAGAGAGCAGCTGAATGATCAGGAAATGTGTGGGCTGAAGCAGCTAGTATGTGCCTGTGAATGGATAAAACATCTGATGGACAGACTAGTGTGGCCCCCTCACCTTCTTCACTCAGGAAATACCCTCTATCAGGCAGTTCTCAACCAGATCAACTGGTAGTCAAGCTTTCATTAGCCATTGAGAAGCTAACTGTATTTTTTAAAGTTATTAACCTTTATAAGACCCATTTCAGAGATGAAGTTGTTGTAATGTGTAACTCAGTATCCAAACACCAACCAAGTCGGTTATCAGAGAGCTGCAAAGTCCAGCAGGGCTGATCTAGGAAGCCCAGTTATTTTATGATGTTCACTAAGATCTTCCATAGAAGAATGACGTTAGCCATGGCTATTGACCTAGTCCTTGATTGACTGTCAGCATTTCGTCTTAATTTGGCTCTTGGTCTTTTCTAGAACTTCAGAGGATGGAGGCAGGCTGTCTTTGATTACTTATGTATTTGGTTTTTTGCTTCCTTTCCTGTGATCTGAGAATGTTCTCTTTGATGAGTGAGCCTAACATGATTTTGATTTGGTTTTTCTGAGTGACAGAATTCCAGACTCCACATGGTTTATTTGCTCTGACACTCTTATGGCATCCTTTTTATCTTGACTTATTAAACACTCATAAAATATGTATGACACAGACAAAAGAGACTTAGATGACAATTACTGAAGGAAATGCAAGATTTATGGGTTATTCCCAAGGCATGAACAAGGAAGTTTGTAAGGGCATTTGAAGCTCCAGGAAGAGGATTATTAGAGGACAGCACTATGCAGGTGGACGTGAGTACTGCACAGGGCAAGTCTGTCTGTGCAAGTAGTTAAAGCTTCCTTGGTGGACTCAGTTAGACCATGGCATGAAGTCCTACAGCATCTAGGAAGTGCCTGAATGCTTTCTGTTATATGTTGTACGTTAGTGTCCACTCTCTATCCTGATTTCAATATCAAAATGAAACGTCTGGTAGGAGTGTCTTTCTGAAGCTGCAAAGAACAATCTTGGCTTTTAAAATACAAAAATAATGCTGTTCACTTGAGTGAAAATATCCATCCTATACAAGGGAATATTCACAAACTTTCAGCTTTTCACAGCCTGATAGTTGTAAATTTTCTCAGGGTTCACACCCACAAATGTAAATTTCAGAAATATTTCTAGTATATGTTTCAGTACAGTAGTTCTGTTTGTTTCACAGTGGAATTTATAGATGACAGGTAAGCAAATGAACTGCCAAAAACTGTACTGCATTGCCCCTTACATCTGATCAGTCTAAATTTTGTTTTTGAAGAAGTTGTCTTTTTGTTACAGGAAGTGGGGTCAAGAATGATTTCATTTGTGGCTTTTTTACAGTGCCAAACACATTATCTTGGCTTTTGGCTAGATTCTCCAAACTTCTGTTGACATAGAATCACTACTTTCTTTGCAAGTAGCCCCATCAAAGTCAGCAATCTGATGTGTCTAGGAACTAGTGATTGTGGTGCATAACAAACTGCAATTATTGCAGATGTATGTCAGACAAAAACATCACAGAATCATAGAATCATTCAGGTTGGAAAAGACCCTTGGGATCTTCGAATCCAAGCATCACCCCTAATCTACAAGTTCACCGCTAAACCATGTCCCACAGCACTACATCTAAGCAACTTTTAAACACATCCAGGGATGATGAATCAACCACCACCCTGGACAGCCCATTCCAGTGCCTGACCACTCTCCATGTTCTTAATCTCAAAACCATTTTCTCATTATTATGAAGAGTCTATGCGCACATACAGGCTGGGCAGTGCCTGTCTGGAGAGCAGCCCTGAGGAGAGGGACTTGGGGGTGCTTGTGGACAAAAAGCTCAACATGAGCCGGCAGTGTGCGCTTCTGGTNACCAAGCATCAACCCTAATCTACAAGTTCACCGCTAAACCATGTCCCACAGCACTACATCTAAGCAACTTTTAAACACATCCAGGGATGATGAATCAACCACCACCCTGGACAGCCCATTCCAGTGCCTGACCACTCTCCATGTTCTTAATCTCAAAACCATTTTCTCATTATTATGAAGAGTCTATGCGCACATACAGGCTGGGCAGTGCCTGTCTGGAGAGCAGCCCTGAGGAGAGGGACTTGGGGGTGCTTGTGGACAAAAAGCTCAACATGAGCCGGCAGTGTGCGCTTCTGGTCCAGAAAGCAAACTGGATCCTGGGCTGCATCAGGAGAAGTGTGGCCAGCAGGTCTAGGGAGGTGATTCTCCCGCTCTACTTCGCTCTGATGAGACCCCACCTGGAGTACTGCATCCAGTTCTGGAGCCCTTATTACAAGAAGGATGTGGCTGTGCTGGAGCGAGTGCAGAGGAGGGCCACGAGGATGATCAGAGGGCTGGAGCACCTCTCCTACAAGGCCAGACTGAGAGAGTTGGGGCTCTTCAGTCTGGAGAAGAGGAGGCTCTGAGACCTTATTGTGGCCTGCCAATATCTGAAGGGGGCCTACAAAAAGGCTGGGGAGGGGCTTTTTAGGATGTCAGGTAGTGACAGGACTAGGGGGAATGGAGCAAAGCTGGAGATGGGTAGATTTAGAGTGGATGTGAGGAGGAAGTTCTTCACTGTGAGAGTGGTGAGAGCCTGGAATGAGTTGCCCAGGAAGGTGGTTGAGGCCCTGTCCTTAGAGCTGTTTAAGGCCAGGCTGGATGAGGCTCTGGCCAGCCTGATCTAGGGTGGGGTGTCCCTGCCCGTGGTAGGTGTGTTGGAACTGGATGATCCTGTGGTCCCTTCTAACCCAGACTGACTGTATGACTTGGTCTAGGTGACCCTGCTCTGGCAGGGGGATTGGACTAGATGATCTTTTGGGGTCCCTTCCAATCCCTAATGATTCTATGATTCTGTGCTGTTTCCCATCCTTATCTTGCAGCTCATGGAGCTGTGCATCCAAGGAATGACTAGTCTTACTATTAAAGACTGAAGCAAAGAAAACATTAAGCACTGCAGCCTTACCGTGATCCTTGGTCACCATGTTCCTCTCTGCATCTGACGAAATGCAGAGATAATCCCTACCTCTCCTCTTACTGTGAATGTACTTATGAAAACTTTTTTTGTTATGTTATCCTTCACCACAGTGGCCAATTGTAGTTCTAGCTGGCCTTTGGCTTTTCTAATTTTCTCCCTACATAACTTCACTGCATGTTTGTAATCCTCATAAGTTGCTTGCCCTCCTCCTTCCAAAGACTATAAACTCTCCTTTTACTCCTGAGTTCCACCCAAAGCGCTCTGTTGAGCCAGGCTGGTCTACTCCATCATCTTGTCTTACATGACTTGGGGATGGTCAGCGCCTGCACCTTTAAAATGTAAGGTGGATGTAAAGGAGCAGAAGAGGGATGCAAGGAGAGAAGTGCTCACAACTTCCAGATGTTGAGTTTTCAAGTATTTGAAGAAAGTGAAAATGCAGCTTAATGAAAGCATGTAGCCTGCTATTTCACAACAGTTTTTTCTTAAATAAATCTGCAAACTTACTCTACTGATAAAAATCTCTTCCTCTTACATCTGCTTTGTGGTAATTTCTTTTCATTGTGTGCAGTAAGTGATCTTAATGCTTTTAAGGCTAGATTGTTCTTCTAATTAACATTCAAAACAGGCAAAGAAGGGTGGATGACAGTTGCATCTATTCTCAGGCTGGGTAAGTGGTGGTAAATGCGGTCTTGCCCCTCTTCAGTGCTGAAGGGCAATATGCAGAAAACCTTTCATTGATTGCATTTAGCAGAAGATTTAAAGACACAAGAATAATTTTGAATTTTATGGGCATGCATAATATTGCATTTTTCTGCAGTGAATTGGAGAATTTAGCTACAGTAACCCTTGGTATTTGCCTCCATCCTTGAAATTTTATGCTCTTCAAAGTGCAAAGCAGACTCCCAGCTTCCTGTAGTGAATTGTGTTAGAGAAAAACATCTAGTGATGGCCTCAGTCTAGATGATACCTCCAAATTGGAAAATGTCTTTAGAAAACTCATTAATGTTTACAATGTTGTAAGAAGAATGGCCTTATGTGTGCTTATGTTTCATGTTTATTCCAGCTGGTGCTATTTTTATAGCTTTGCATTTGGTTTATTGCATTTTGGTTTATACCCTGGTCTCTGTGGCAGACATGGGGAATGAAGGTGCTGGCAGCCGCTCTTTGTTCAGCATTGGTCTGGCCTCTTGTCTGTGCTCCTGAAATCTGCAGAGCAGGTAGCCAGCACTGTATTTAGACTGTGTTCTTGCCAACACAGAGTTGAAATCTCTCTGCTCTGGGGAAGTTTGCTGTCCACAGACTGGGTTCCAAAGTTGTGGTAATGGTAAAGGATCTGTAGTTTGGATAGTACAATGCAAGAGCTAAATAACCAGTAGGGGTTGTCTGGGAAGATAGTCCAGCCCAGTTTCTGTCATTCAGCCAAAGGGAAACCTGCCAGCTCTGTTTGAGGTGGGGTAGGGTTTTGTAGGGGTAAGGAAGAGAGATTGGTGTTTCTGCAAGAATCACACATTCACATGGGAGTCAGGGTGTATTAGCAGTGTTCTGCAAGCTTTTTGCTTTAAATAGATGGTTTATCTGATAATCAGAGTGTTTTTCTGAGTGAATATTATCTATGAACGTGGTTATGGCAAAATATTTCTGCTGCTGTTAAAATTAGCTGCATCACAATGGAGCTGCTTTCTTCTTGTAACCATGAGTACAATGAAATTTCGGATCGTTCAGTGCAAGTTTGTGTAAGAGTAGGACATGGATACCTGATCCAGAGCTATCTTGTAAGTGATTAAAGAAATGTTGAGTTATAAACCACCATAGGAAAAGCTACAAATTATTTAGTTTTAGCTTTGCTCTGTGACCCAAAGCAGTTTTAAAGTAATGTGGAACAGCAAGGCTGCTGCTAGGTGCTACGCAAAGCTACTTTGTCAGTGAAACTTTGACACTTGTCACACTGCTAGTGGGTGTTGTTAAATCTACTTACAGTGTTATACTGGATCAACAAATTTGAATCATAATTCTAGCTATAGAAGGAACTGGTAAGGTGAGCTAAAAGGCAGTGCCTCTTGTAACTCCAGTATGTGCCAAGCCAGCTGCCTGGGATGCATTCCACAATTATTTGTCTGCAGAGACATTAAAAGCATCTGGAGCATCAAAGTGAAATATTGATAATACAGATAGTACTGTGGTAGTGGACACTACTCCAGGCCTAAGATGTCATAACTAAGGAATGGTGCTAGCTGGTGAAGAACCAAGTGCCATGGAGACAGCGTAGCTGAGAAGGCCAGAAGAGACAAAGATGGGGCACCTGGGCACAGGAGAGGGGAAGCTCTGCCTGCTTGCCAGCCGGACCTGAGGAAGAACCAATTGGAAAGCCAGCCAAAAGGCATGATTGTCTCATGAGCAGGATACCACTACTTACTATAGCTTGCAAGATCACATGGAAGGAAAGAGAGATGGTATATAAGGGAGAGCTTAAGAACTAGTAAACGGCTTCTGCTTGATTCACATTGAATCATGTAGAGTCCACTGTATTTTTCCCTCAATAGTATAAACCACCCTGATTCTTATAAGTAGTGAAGACCTTAGCTGCACATTGGTGCATTAGTTGTTTTTACAGTCTAGAGAGAGTGTCACCAGTTTCTGTAAACTCAATTGTCATGCTGTTAAGAAACAGCGATAAATGTTAATGTTATTCATCATGCTTTCCTACAGTGTATATAATCACATCTTTTTATTATATATAACTGGTTTTTTTGTTCATTTTAGAGGAGCTCTATATGGGACCAGGGCAACTGTACCATGATCTGCAGAGCCTTTTACATGACCTGAATGTAGTTGGCCAAATTACTCAATTGATAGGCAGCCTTAAAGGAAACTATCAGGTAATAAACAAAGCTGGATTTATTTTTCAAATACGTTCCTGTTGTAATGTATCAAAATTGTCATTCCTTAGGATCTCTTCAAGTCATTTAGTTCTCTCTGTAAAGAACATAGTGGTTCTTACAGCTAGTAATTAATTTACCATTAACTACTCAGTATTGCATGTAGATTACAGCTTTCTATAAGTGTGGGTGAATAATACAAGTGTCTGCATTTGTTTGGTAGCTTCTATGGAAAAATAATTGCATTTCTATCTGAAGAAATTGGATTTTTACGGTTAGACAAGGTAGTAGGAGAATGGTTTATTTGGCGGAAGCTCTTGATACTCGTCCAAGCTCATAATATTGGCTTTGGGGAGAGATGTACTTAAAACTGAGTGCATATCACAAAAACATAAGAGCATTTTCAGAGGAATTTCGGAAGTAATTTACTCTGGCTTTATTCATGTCCCTTTTATTCAGCACATATTTTGCCAAACAGATACGATCCTTTAATACTAAATTTCAGAATGAGTTCTCCACAGTCTAAAGACTCTAAGAAAAAAACTGTTTTGCCATTTGTTCTATATGCCTTATGTATGCTTAGGCACAGTATTTGATTCTTACCTGCCATCATAGGCTGTATGAAAATGTGTGTGTGTGAATATGAAAGCTGAATGCCTCTTGATTTTAGGAAGAAATGCCTCACTGTGAGTTTGGTGAGGCACTGGAACAGGTTGACCAGAGTTGTGGATGCCCCTTCCTGTTTCAAGACCAGGCTGGATGAGCATCTGGGCATCTTGGTCGAGTAAGAGGTGTCCCTGCTCATGGCTCTTAACTCCAGGGTCCCTTCCAATCGAAGCCATTCTATGATATCCTGCCTTCAGAGCCAAAAGCATTAAATAAAAGCTAATGTTTTGCAAAAGTGTGTACTGTGAAGGAAGTTTATGAAAACACTGCTTTTTGTATAACATTTCACAAGTATGTGAAGGTGAATTTTAGCTACGTTATTGGCAATACGTATAGCATAGATACTCAGAGATGTTCACCCATTAACATATACCAAACCTATCTGCCTGTGCTGCCAGTCAGAACCAATGTTTTTAAAGCTTAAAATTCAGTCAGCACTTCCAGATAAGATGTGTAAGAACATAATCTGTTTAGGAGGAGTTTAGCTGAGGAATGAGGTCAGGTTCGCTCTTTTTGAAAAATACATTAATTTCAGAAAACTCTGTTGAAAATTAGTGTGGTTTTGTGTATGAATACTCATCACTATTGATGCTTGAAATGTCACTCAATTATGCTTTTACCTTCTGTGAGCAAGCATTAAGCTTGCAGAGGTTTATTGTTTCAGCATCCCACCTAAACAAATCCCAAGCACACAGGCAGCTTTCATGATCACTTTATGAACATTTTGGCTCAAAGATTTGGACAAAAACATACTAACAGTATGACTTCTTGGTATTTTCTTTAGAAACAGAATTCTTAGGTTCTATGTAACTGCTCACTGAAATTCCGTAAAAGGGTTGTGCATACAGTTCTTTGTCTGACAGATGAGCCTGGGAAGGTCATTTGCCTATCACCAGACTCTGAGCAATGTGAGATTAAATCATCAGGTAAAATATGTTAGCAAATTTTTTACAGCTACTTTAAAAATACATTAACAGGTGTGGCTACATTATCAAGCATTAAAATGTGGGTGTATGAGGCCCAGGTGTCAGGAATGGTTGCGGTTTTTTGAGATCAGCTTAGCTTATTGGAAATAGGCCCATAGACTTGTGCTGAATTTAGGTTTTTTTGATTTTTTTCAGAACTTAAACCAATCTGTAGCCCAAGACTGGACCTCAGGTTTACAAAAACTGATTTTGAAAAAAGAAGATGAAATCAGAGCGGCAGATCGCTGTAGACTTCAGCTGCAACTCCCAGGAGAACAGGACAAGTCAGTAGTACTCTTCCTTATAGAACTGAGTCTGAACGGGCTTATGTTTTAGCCATACTTGTCTAAGGGAGGATTTTGGAGTCTCTAGCTCTTCTCCCTCATCAGTCTCTACGGTTAGCCTCTGAATTCTCATGCTACAGGCCTGGCAACTTGAATGTTCCAGGGCTATGTCGTAATGGTTCTCCTGTTCCAGATTCAAGAAGAACCATGAGTGACAGCTTATAGGGAGGAGCCACTGTTATGTTCCTTTATTAAGGAGGGTGTTCTCATGCCATTTCACGTGAAGTGTAGGAAGATGAGCATGTGGCATATCATGCCTTAACTATATCTCATACTCCATGCACTTAGGGTGGCTTTTCTTGTTTGCTTGTCTTGCAGGTCTGGGCGTGCCACTTTCTTCACAGCCCTGTTCAATACATTTACTCCTGCCATCAAACAATCTTGGAAAAAGGATTTACAGATGGCTAAACTGGCCCTTGGTAATGCTTAGTACCTGAAGTTTTCTGTCAAGTTAAGAGAGGTCTCCACACACTGTGTAATTTATTTTTATTTTGTGCAAAATTAGTTTTTGGTGAAAATCTGACTGCAGATGTTAAAGTTGCAATACAGTAAGTAGTAGTGATTGTGCATCACTACAAAGTAATGCTGCTACAGATAGGATGGGAGTTTCATTATGAAGGAATACAATTTCTACAGTATTTTGGTGAAGTCTGTGTTAAACAGTGCTAATTCTTATAACAAAAAGAACGAGGCATACTACAGGACAGACAAGTGAGGAAGTTACTGAGTTATAAACTTGTTTGTTCAAATGAAATTTTAGTGAGCAAGCTGAGGAAGTGTGGGACGGAAGAGCAGACAGTGAGATGGGTTAGGAACTGGTTGCAGGATAGAGTTCAGAGGGTGGTGATCAATGGTGCCAG
>VXBP01004944.1:16324-61951 GCA_013400115.1 Rhinopomastus cyanomelas | reverse complement strand
AAACAAGTATTTCCAGTAATTGGGGGTCCTGGTGGACAACAGCATGACTATGAGCAAGCAGCNAGTCTCCCTCACTGGAGATGTTCAAGACCCGACTGGACGGGTTCCTGTGTGACTTGGTCTAGGTGATCCTGCTGTTGCAGGCGGATTGGACTAGATGATCTTTCGAGGTCCCTTCCAACCCATAGTGATTCTATGATTCTATGATTCTATGATTGACGGTCTCTTTAAGAGTCAGTCCTCTGCTACCACACGTGATCCTCCGAGGGCTACAGATGGAACACTCTCTCCCACCTTTGAGCCCTACCACAGGCTGCTCTGGTGTGCTTCCCCTCCCGATACCTCTGCAGAAAGCTAGGCAACCGTACAGTTATACTCCCGTCCTTCAGCCTTCTGAACAAACACAGAGCTTGCTGAAAACAAAGCCCAAAGATAAATTTAAAAAAGAAAGAAACTCACCAAATAATTTTTTCCTCCTTAAATAGAGATAGTAATTTGCAGAGGTGTTCATTGGCTCAGCTGAAGCCAGAGGCAGGTGTGACCTGGAGCTGAGTGAGGTAAGCCTGAAACACTGTACCTGCATGCTTTGATTGTCAGTACCCCTGGGTTTTCCTACAAACTGCATCATACCAGCAAGCAAAGCATCACTACTTTTGGTGCTGACAAAACCAGTTCTGCTTGCCTCCGTCACCGAAGCCATTGAAGCTACAAATTCACTCAGGCATTGGAGTCACGGTGAGGACACAGATAGGTGATGTTTCACCATTTTCAGTGGTTACTCCAGAAAGAACCTACAGAAGAACACTCCAAAAGTACACTGATTTGAATACCCCCCTGAGATTTAAATAAAGAGATTTTTGAAGGAAAAGTTTTCCATTTGTTGGGTTTGATCGTGCTTCATGCTGCTGGTTTGGGTTTTGTTTTGATTTTAACAAACAGATGTAGGATCTTCAGTGTGTCTACATCTGCAGCTGCAGATTTTGCACCTCATGCATATTTCATAAACAGATAGCACTGAAATGAAGAAAAAATGCTTTTTCTGAGCCATTAGGAGGCCACATCTTCATCTAGTTTCAGTATACTCTCACACCAGAAACTACTCTCAAGGAAAGCAAACAAAGAAGACTTGTGAACTGAAGTGAGGTAAGGGTGGGTGTCAGGAGGATGGAGCCAGGCTCTTCCCAGTGTCATCTAAAGATAGGACGAGGAGCAATGGGTGTGAGCTGGAACATAGGAGGTTCCACATCAATATGAGAAGGAACTTGTTCCCAGTGAGGGTGACAGAGCACTGGAACAGGCTGCCCAGGGAGGTTGTGGAGTCTCCTTCACTGGAGATGTTTAAGACCTGCCTGGATGTGTTCCTGTGTGACTTGGTCTGGGTGATCCTGCTGTGTCAGGGGGATTGAACTAGATGATCTTTTGAGGTCCCTTCCAATCCCTAATGGTTCTGTGATTTAGATAAGCACTAAACACAGCACAAATTCACTTTTTGACAGATTGATGAGACAAGTCATTTGGACATGTGAAACTGCCCTGCTGCCTTACCCTGTCTGCTCTTTAAATACAACATTTTCATTACAGATCAAGGTTCTCGTCTTCTCATTCTCATGGCATTAGTTCATGAATTAATCACGGATTAGTGATAAATACAGAGTAAACTATTATGTCATTTGAGTTCAAGAAGATGATGAAGCAACCTGCACATATCTATCAGGATACTTCTGAAATATCTGAGCCAGTCCCTGGAAGGGTTTTTAAAAGACACGTAGATGTGGCACTGAGGGACATGGTTCAGTAGTGGAGTTGGCAGTGCTTGTTAACTGCTGGGCTCATTTTTGGAAGTGTCCTTTACAATCCAAATTATTCTAGAGCTCTAAGACAGAACAAAAATTGGGACCTTTAATGGAAACCTTGATAAAATCTGTTACTGTGGTCTTGGCATCGTCACGTCACCGCACTCTGGAAGCCCCAGTATTTCTTTCTTATGAATCTTCAGAGCAAATATTTATATAAGAATCCCACTGTTTAACAGAGGAAATTGAGAGATAATTCAAATACTGCATAAAATTTCTGTAAAAGTATAACAAATGCACTAGAAACTTCATTTAGAGTGCTTCAACATCTGAAATTTATTCTTGCACTTTTCTAGGGTAATGCACTTCTAATAGCACACTGAGACAAATACATTTGATGGGAAAAGCACCCTACTTGAAATCATCACAGTAGGATAATTCATAACCAGAAAGCATTCCTTAGTTTGTTTTTTATAAATTATGGGTGATTCAATATGTCAATATGGTTTACATACTTGGTGACTTTTCTCTGAGAAGGAACCGAAAAATCCATCAAAATTCTCTTTTGTGCGTTATAAATTTCTAATTCTTTCTAATATTACTCCTGCCTCTACCATCTTCTGCAGCTCTGCCTACTCTGGCTTCAGCTGCCCATGTCCATACCCTCACTGTCTACTGTGGAGGCTCAGGCGTGGACCCAGATCAATAAACCTCAGTCAGCCCATGTGAGGGACAGTCTCTGTGGACAGTCAGGCAATTTGAGTTTACAGGGTGAGTTTGAGCTGCAAGCCCACTTGCCTGCACAGAGACTACCACAGTGCCTATGCACACTACCCTACCCAAGCCAGACAGTGAAGACAAGGCCTGGCTAATACAAACAGGAGAGAAAATCATGTCTGTCTCCCTGTACTGTTCTTCATTGCAGAGTTAACTCCATATAAAATGTGGCAGTTCTACATTCCCACATACATTAAGGGCAGCACAAGACAACCACCAGAAACAGTTTTGTCAGATATGAGCTTTACAGCATCTGATTTTCTGCTTTGGTTCTCAGTCCAGGAAGTTTAAGGCTAGACAAAACCAGAAACAATACATTTGCATCAACAATACATTGCTTTACGTGTTCAAAAACCCTTCCGCTGTCAAAACACCATCGAATGACAAACGTGCAGCAAACTCAACAGTTGGCTTCAGAAATACCCGAGGAATTTTTCAATACGGGCATCTAAAGGTCTTGATTTGCTCAGGAATCAGGATTGCTTCTTCGCTGGTTATCACTGCACACATAACCATCTCACAGCAAAACTGCACCAGACTGTGAATCTGCCTGTCTTGCATAAGAGGCAATCTGCTGCATCAGCAGAAGTCAGTGGCGTCCTCAGAAGGATGAGCTCTGAACATTCTCTCAAACGACTGAACTGCAGAGAAACCAGACACAGTTTATCAGACATGATAAAGCAGGTGCAAACTTTTGATATCTTTTAGAAAAGAAAGGAAATGCTGTGAATTACCTCGTGTAACTCTGGTTCAATGTTACTTGCTTTTGACAAGGACCTTCTGTCCACACCCTGTCATACACAAGTGCTGTTAGGCCAGCGAGTTGGCTCTCCCTTGTTAGTTTTAATTATTTAAAGTAAATCTTTGGAAGGTGAATTTTCCTGTATTATTTTACCACAATTTTTTGCAGTTTTTCAGATGAAGATATTTCATAGAATCATAAGGGTTCGGAAGGGACCTTGAAAGATCATCTAGTCCAATCCCCCTGCCACAGCAGGATTTAACAACACCTACTCATCTCATCTACAAACCATACAGTTTCTCAAATGTACCTTTTTCAACCTGATGAATGGTCGTTTGTTTCTTCAATAACAGGCTTCAAATACTGAGCAACATTTCTAGACTTCCCAACCAGTTTTGTTGTCACTAATAAGAATTTCCTGTGAAAATTTATTGAAAAAGCTTTCCACATTCTAGAAGTGGGAGGAAATACTATATATGCTAAATAACTTTAAAGTATCATAGAATCAGTATTTTATCCTGCAGGAAAAAACCGCTCAAAATCGTTTTAATATTCATGTACGTCAGTTTTAAATAATATAATAATAAACTACTAGTCAGTCTTTCTGTGTTGTACAGTAAAAGCCTTGCAGAGTTGCTTGTTTGCTGGCTTCACTAACATTTTTTTATTTAAAAACACTTTTCCCGTAAGTTCCCTTAAAAGTAAACTGAAATAATGAAACAATTAAGTACGACAAATCTCCACCTCCCTGAACAGTGCTTTCAACTACTGAAGCCAACCCTATAGCTAATTATCTTATACTCCCTTATTAATATCTTTTCTGAACATCAAACCTATTCCTTTAATCACTAAAAACACCATGAATAGAATTCAAAGCACCTCACTCTAGACATTCATATTGCAGGTCTCCACATGCAGAATTACATTAATTTAGTTCAGATACATCAAGCAAAGAGAAACAGGCTTATTTAGAATCATAGAATGTTTTGGGCTAGAATGGTCTTTTAAAGATCACCTTCTCCATGTCCCACCCTGTCTGCCATAGGTAGAGACAACTTATACTACGTCAGGTTGCTCAAAGTGATGAAGAAGTAGTGGATGCACAACTTGTCTGGGCAACCTGTTCAAGCGTCTCACCATCCTCCTCAGTAAAATGACATAGATTCATAGAATCACAGAATCATTAGGGTTTGGAAGGGACATCAAAAGATCATCTAGTCCAATCCCCCTGACACAGCAGGATCACCCAGACCAAGTCACTCCAGTGAAGGAGACTCCACAACCTCCCTGGGCAGCCTGTTCCAGTGCTCTGTCACCCTCACTGGGAAAAAGTTCCTTCACAGATTGATGTGGAATCTCCTATGTTCCAGCTCACACCCATTGCCCTTCATCCTATCACTAGATGACACTGAGAAGAACCTGGCTCGACCCTCCTGACACCCACCCTTCAAATATTTATAGACATTAATGAGGTCACCCCTCAGTCTCCTCCAAGCTCAAGAGACCCAGCTCCCTCAGACTCTCCTCATAAGGGACATCATCCTCATAAGGGATGATGTCCTTCATCGTCCTCGTTGCCCTACACTAGACTCCTTCCAGCAGCTCCACACCTTCCACGCATTTTGGTAATTTTTTACTAAAAGTCCCTGCAGAATTGTCTAGTTCCATGATAGCTTGTTCAAATGGCTCTAAAGACCTGTCATAAACCTGTATCATTTTATACCAGTAAACCAACGTCTTTACCAATAGTTCTTAAATGTTTCAAGCGTGTGTTTATATGCATATCCCATCGTGTGCCCCTCATGAGAGCTTTCTTTGACATTTAACAACAGACAACAGCACTGCAACTTTGGCATTAGAAGCACTTTGCCAGTAGCCTCAATCAATGTTGTGTGTTTTATCATCTCTTAAATAGCCACAGGCACTGATCAATATGACAGCAGAGCCACTACTCATTAATCTCAATCTGTTCTAAATCAGCATCCCAATACCTTCAACTGAGAATTTTTAATACTCATCTAATGTGCTATTTTCTTATTTTCCTATTGTTGCCATAACAAAGGAGCTAAGCTCATTTCTGGTGTCTTCTGTTCGAATCCCAAAATACAATCCAGGGTTGTCAAGGTTTTGTTTTTACTTTTTATAATCCGTTTCAAACACTGCAGTAATTGTATATTCTTGCCCCAAAGCATTAAAATGCTGGCACTCATTTTAATCAGCTTTGCTAATAATTATGAGTACTCCATGTCCTGGTGAGGTGTGGGGATTCTTGACATTAACAAGTCATGAAATCATGAACAGAAAAGCCATGTCTTGGAAAACACAAGTTCGAGCAGCTATTCTAGCCCTTAAGAGATTTTTACCAACGAAGGATTATCCTGACCCTAGAAGCAAAACTAGTACCTGAGCAGCAACCACTGTTTCCAGAATGGTGTCAATGTCATCAATGTTAAAGAAAAACATCAAAACTAAGGAGACCGGAATCTGTTTAGAGCCAAGAGGGAGAAATCTGCCTGCAGAGGACAGCATCTCCAAATGCCTTTCTAAGTTGAATGTTCAAGAAACAGGATGAACTGCTCCAGAAGAATGCTTATCCAGCTTTACAGGATCTACTTAGCAGGCAGAAGTCTTTCCTTTTGGCAGTCTTAGGTGCTAACAACAAGAGTTTGCATTTATCTTGCATAACTTTGGCTATTAAGAAGAATTAATTAGCGTGATCATATTATGGATGTTGGGGTCTAATTGACCATTCTTTGGTGGTGCTTCTTTTATTTCCTTTCTAGTGATTACAGTAGGAGATAACCAGAATAATTTGTAAGTTTAACAAGTGGATGTCTAAACTTAAAGTAACTTCAAGACCTCTTGGGCAATTGTAAGAGTTGTTTCTATAGAGCAAGCTTGGCACACAGCTTAAAGCAAATAAGTAGTCCTTCACAACTTAGTAATACACAAATATCTGCTTTCTTGACTGTTCAAATTATTGTGAAAAACCCAGTTACCAGTGATGTGAAACACCATAGAATCACAAAACATTTTGGGTTGGAAGAGATCTTCAAAGGTCATCCAGTCCAACCCCTCTGCAATGAGGCACCTCCAGCTAGATCAGTACAGACAGTTCACTCTTATAATGGCTAAAAGAGGCAAAATAACCTTATTATTTGCAAAATAAGTACACATGAAGCAGAAAATGTGCAAACATTGACAACAGCACAGGTAGTGGGTGAAGTAAAGTGGTTCTGTCTGGCATTTAGGAGTCTGCATCTGCAGCAGTTTGAAGCTCTGTCCAACGCAAAGCAGGGAAGCAGAAGACTGCCCTTCAGAGGGCCGTCAGACTGGTCAGTGTGCTAGAGCACAAAGGATTTAAGCAGAAACAACATGAGCTGGTTTTGTTTAGCTGCAAGAAAAGAGGATTAATATCCTTACTGCTGTCTTCAACCACATGTTGGGGGAGTTATGGAGATCATAAAGTTAAATTCCATTTGGAGAAGCAACAACACTAAAAGAAATTCCTACTAAATATTAAGAAATCAAATTCACCATGGGGGCACTATATTAAACACCATAGCATGTTGCCCAGACAAGCAACTGAAAATCCAGCTGTGAAGATGTTAATGAGGAAACAACATGCCGAGAATCATAGAATCATCAGGGACTGGAAGGGACCTCAAAAGATCATCCAGCCCAATCCCCCTGACACAGCAGGATCACCCAGACCAAGCCATAGAGTCAGTCAGGGTTAGAAGGGACCACAGGATCATCCAGTTCCAACTCCCCTGACATGGGCAGGGACACCCCACCCTAGATCAAGCTGGCCAGAGCCTCATCTAGCCCGGCCTTAAAACACCTTCAAGGACAGGTCCTCCACCACTATCCTGGGCAACCCATTCCAGGCTCTCACCACTCTCATGGTGAAGAACTTTCTCCTCACATCCACTCTAAATCTAAAGCAACCTGACCAAACACTGAAGTTCACCCTGCTTTGAGTCGGGGCAGTACCAGATAATTTCAGGAGTCCTTTTCATCCTAAATGACTCTTTGGTTCTGTTACTCATTCTTTAACTGAGCAGTGTGTCATTCTGCTATGTCTCAGTATTTTTAGGACGACAGCTCCATTCCTGCCCTTGAACCTGTCTCTGTGTGTACTTGGAGACTTACAAGCACATGATTTTATGTTGGCATTCAGGAGTCTTTGGCTCATGAAAAGCGGGGTTTGGTCTCGTGAGAAATATGTCCCTTATTTCAGCACGACCCAGTGTAATGAGTACACAGGAAACAATAATCTACAGACAATTAGATTGGCCATTTCTCTCCTTCTATTATATGTTGGTAATCAATAAAAATCACCAACCAAGCCATTATTTCCAATAATCACGTGCCCACTTTAATTACAGAGACTGACTGTGAACGGGATTCTAAGGCTGACAAATTCGGGCAGGCTTTCACCGTGCGTCTTTACTCCTTTATGTTTTATCCCAATGAAGAGTTGTCAAAGGAGACTCTGTGTAACTGAAGACCTGGAATGATCCAGCAACTGTTGTTCACAAAAGCTTATTAGAGGCTATAACACATGTTATGAAATTTCTTACAGAGACTCTGAGCTTCTCAGCTTTCTCAGCCTACACCCAGGACTTGCTTTTCCAATGCAGGAGCCTTGACTCTGGGAAGCACTTGGTTTACGTTTGAATTGGAGCTAAAGGGAGACTTCATTGTACAGTCTGGCCTGAAGTGACTATCTGAGGCCTTTCCCTTGATCTAACTGAACACTGCAGTGATCAGCATGTCATCTTTTGATGTGGAAAAGAAGGTAGCCTCGTGTAGAAGGTCAGCTCTGACCAGCCTGATCTAGGGTGGGGTGTCCTTGCCCATGGCAGGGGAGTTGGAACTGGATGATCCTGTGGTCCCTTCTAACCCTGACTGACTCTGTGACATGGTCTGGGTGATCCTGCTGTGTCAGGGGGATTGGACTGGATGACCTTTCACAGTATCACAGTATCACAGTATTATCAAGGTTGGAAGAGACCTCATAGATCATCAAGTCCAACCTGTCAACACAGAGCTCAAGGCTAGACCATGGCACCAAGTGCCACGTCCAATCGTGCCTTGAACAGCTCCAGAGTTGGCGACTCCACCACCTCCCTGGGCAGGCCATTCCAGTGGCCAATGACTCTCTCGGTGAAGAATTTTCTCCTCACCTCAAGCCTAAATTTCCCCTGGCGCAGCTTGAGGCTGTGTCCTCTTGTTCTGGTGCCGGCTGCCTGAGAGAAGAGAGCAACCTCCTCCTGGCCACAACCACCCCTCAGGTAGTTGTAGACAGCAATAAGGTCTCCCCTGAGCCTCCTCTTCTCAAGGCTAAACAATCCCAGCTCCCTCAGCCTCTCCTCATAGGGCTTGTGCTCAAGGCCCCTCACCAGCCTCGTTGCCCTTCTCTGGACCTTTCAAGGTCCCTTCCAATCCCTAGTAATTCTATGACATTATTCTGTGAAAGTTCAGTTAAGAAAGTTACCAGCTGGGAAAGGTCATGGCTTTGGAAAACAGCCCACAGCATCTTTGGTTCTGATTTGCCTCAAAACTGGAAACAATTTATAACGTATTTGTTTTGCAATCAAGGAAAAAAGAGGGCAAAAAACATCTAACAGGGACCAGAGCCTTCACTGTTAGAGTGCGACAGATTCTCACTTCCCCAGCACCTTTGCAAAGGCCAGGTTTGGGTAACAGGTGGAAAAGATCAGATTAACAAAGGCTTTGGCCACAGAAGCAGTGTTTTTTTACCAAAAGCAGGTAATGAAGTAGTTTTGAATGCACTACAACGAAATTTGAACAAATGAGGACAATTGCTCCAGACGTACAAAGTGCTCAGCCTTCTAAAATACTTGTGAGAGCACTAATGGTAAATGCAGGACAGTTTGCTCCCCCTGTCCCAAATTGCCCATCAGTGTGGATCTGAGCTAGTCCACCAAGTCCTGAGCACAGCAGAGAATCCATACGAATGACCAAGACTGGTAGGTAAACAAACATCATCTGACCTTAAATGTTCTGCTCATTCTACTCCCCACAGATTCATGCCGTTTGTATCGATTTTTTTCCCAGACAAAGTACTAATCACAACATAGTGCTTCGCTCAGCGTGACCCCTTTTTTCCTTTAAGAGAGTCTGAAACATTTTTCCTAGTGACTTAAAATATTTACACAACCAATGTGAATTTATTTTGTCAGGCTGTTAGTACTGCAACATTCTGGATACGTTGGGCTGGCAATGAAGGGTCTTTTGTCCTCAAAAATCTTAAAATCAGCTCAGTCAATGGAATTTAAACTCATGCTTAAATCTTGCTAAAAACAGTAGTTTAGAGGGGCTGGAAAAGCATTTTAAAAGTTGCAGAATTGAATAGACCATTATTCTAACTACTACCTGTCTTCAAAAGGAGCCAAACTTGACCTCATGGGGAGTCACGATGGAAATTACTGCAAAAGAATCTCAGCCAATGACATAACAACCTTTTTTAAAATCTTTAAATAAGTGTGGGCTTTTAAAGTTTAGAAGAACGCGAACCTTTTAACAATTTAATTTTTTTAATGGACATAAATGGTCCATTTAACTTCATAGGTCATTAAAGCAGTTTTTAAAATTACCTCCATATAGGATGTAAAATAGTCTCGCATCCAGCACTAATAAGCCAATGCCCCCAGGTCCTTATCCTCAGGACTGCCCTCAATCCATTCACCACTCAGCAAGGATTTGAGGTTACCCCAACCCAGATGTAGGACCTTTTTGAACCCATGCAGTTTGTACTGGCCCACTTCTCCCACCTGTCCAGGTCCCTTTGGACAGCCTTCTTTCCCTCCAGCATCACTACCACTCTACATAACCTGGTGTCATTGGCAAACTTGACGAGAGTGCACTCACTGCCAACAAAGATGTTAAACAACACCAGAGCCAAAACAGACCCCTGAGGAACACCACTTGTATCTGATCGCCACTCAAACATCGAGCTGCTGATCACAACTCTTTGAGTGCGATCATCCAGCCAGTTCCTTATCCGTGGAGTGGTCTACCTGTCAAAACCAAGTCTCTCTATTTTAGAGACAGGGATATAATACGGAAGAGTTTCAACACGTATGACAGTGTGGCATCAGTAAATGTGCCCTAGAGGCAGACATACCCATATGAATCCACCGCTGCTGCTACGTAACAAGAACAAACAACTCAACACAAGTCAAGTCCCAATAAAAATAAAAGATAATTTTTTTTTTTTAAAGAGAGAAACTGAAAGTATAACTTTTATTAACAACTAGCCTGAGTGTTATTAGGCAGAAGGAGCAGTTCACATGATGACCTGTTGAAGAGTAGTGTAGGAGAAAGAGACCTGGGGGTCCTGGTGGACAGCAGGATGCCCATGAGCCAGCAGTGTGCTCTTGTGGCCAAGAGGGCCAACAGCATCCTGGGGTGGATCAGAAGGGGGTGGTTAGCAGATCAAGAGACGTTCTTCTCCCCCGCTACTGTGTCCTGGTGAGACCACATCTGGAGTATTCTGTCCAGTTCTGAGCCCCTCAGTTCAGGAGGGATGTGGATATGCTGGAGGGAGTCCAGCGTAGGGCAACAAGGATGATGAAGGAAGTGGAGCACCTCCCTTACGAGGAGAGGATGAGGGAGCTGGGTCTGTTTATCTTGGTCTTGTTTATTCTTATCAACAATAAAATTGTGATCTTATTCATCATCACAGATTTCCCCCTTCTCCAGTTTGGATTGTCTAGTTGTTCCCCTGATCAGAATGAGCAAACTAAGCTTTAATGTACCAACCTTGGCTGCCCTGGGTGAGATGAGATGACCTGCTCTCTGCAGAAATGCGGGTATGAATTCACACCAAATGGTTTAATGACTCAGGAAAATCAAGGTTGATGCGAGAGTTTAAATGCAAAGAAAAAGCAGGTGCCCAATTTGAAATATAAGAAGACATCAATCACCACACTGCTCTAAGGCTGGATTCTCCTATATTCACATAATAATTTTATGAATGCTCTCACATGCTGATATAAGAAAAACACTTGTCGTTTCAGCTACAGTCTGTGTCTCAGTGTAAATTGCCTTGCCCTTGAGTTATGCCATCTTCTATATTTTCTGTAAAATGTAACTTTTAAACCAATTACCACAGATTCAGTATTTGGAGTTCTAATATCTGCTTGACTTGTGACATAATGCACGGAGCATTATCATAGCAGTGTCACGTTAAGGGACCTGAAGATAAGTTTGCAATGAACTCATTCTCCATTTGGAGAGCTGGGTCTGCTCAGCCTTAAAAATAGCGTTGCCAGGGATTAGATTCTTCTTGTTAGCCGTTGCCTGATGGGAAGCTGTGGAGAAGACAAAGGTGAGGCAGGTACTGTAGAATAACGTGAGACAACGAACACAGCTTGGAGTATGGGAAACTGTGACTTGCTAAGGAAAGGATCGCTCACCCTGAGCACACTAAAACACTGGAGCAGTTGCTCAGAAAACTTTGAAGTCTCTGTTCTTGGAGACACATAAAATTTCACTATATGAGGTCCTGAGCAACTTGCTCTGACAAAGATTTCTCGGAGCAGAAGGTTAGACTAGAAGACCTCTGAAATTCCTTCCAAACTACGTGATTAAATGGCTCTAGGATTCTATAGACAGCCCTGTACAAATTCTTGTTGGGATGACTGTTAATATTTTAACAAACCCAAGGGAAATGGCTACCCAGGCAATCTCAGCTTGTAAATGAAAGCCCTGTGTTATTGCTGCTCAGGGTTTTCACTCTGTTTCAGCAGCTGTTGAAATTCCTCCTCCCCCAAACCACACGGCACTGCTAAGTGCTTCTGATTCAGCAGCTCTCTGTTGTCCTACAGGAAAGGTTCTGGAGCATCCATTGTGACTGAGGTTTTGCTGCTCAGCTACATCACTGAGGAATGGTTTCAGCATCCTGGGCATGACCCTGAGTGTTGGCAGTGCCGTATCCATCTTGGTTTCACGTGGAGGAATGCTAGAGCAGCCAGAAAGGTCTGCTGGCCAGTGTATGGCAAGGTCAAAGCCCTCTCTTCTTTGAAGCCAGTACAGTAGCAGGAAAACAGCATCTCCTTGTCATTGTCACCCCCAGTTAGGGACTAGTCACAGGTTTAAGCAGAGCAGACAACAGGGTCCTTTGTGCCTTCTCCCCCAGCTCCATTTCCCTCCTTTGAAAGTGAATCATGATTCACTGCTGAGGAAAGTGAACACTTGAGCTCATCAGGGGTGATACAGAAAAGAGAGAGAAACCATCCCTAGTGTTTATTCAGGCTTTGCTAGAAAGCGTGGTTTCAGAGAGACCTCTTTGCAGCTCACATACTCGGATTGGGATCCTTGAAACCTGAGTTAGATAATCTGCTGCACTTTGTATAAAACTATCCAGTTATAAAGACAGCCAAGATAGCTCTAAACTAGTTTTCCACGTGTCTGCTGTGGACAGTTTTCACTTCCTAAACTAGCTTTCTGTTATGCAATGTATTTCTTCGGCAATACCTTTCCCATTGCACAAAGAAGAAGTCAGAGCGTGGTGGAGCAGATGAAAGGCTAACAATTTGGTTCCACCATCGCAGCACACAGTCATGTGTTGGGACCGCTGGGGAGGGCTCCTTTCTGCTCTGTGTTAGCTGTTCCTGAAGAGGTGTTCAAACCTACCTAAGCAAAGTTTACCCAACAGAAGATTTTAGGGGACTGGGAACACCTGGATGAGGAACAGCCCCGCTCTGAGTGACACTTCAGAAGTTTTCCAAATGACAGGTCTGTGGGTCAGACATCGTAGCTTCACATCTCCCTAATTTGGAACAAGAAAGCCAAAGCACCAGTTGTGCTGGCACCCGAGATCAGACTAACTGGGAATCGCTGCGTGTTGTAGGAGCACATGCTGACACTGCAGCTGGCCTGATGTGGGTTCCACTGGCTGTGTGATGCAGCAAATGACATCAATCAATTCCCAGCCTTTTCACGGTGTGAACTCGCTAGGGAAGGGTTCAGAGATTTTTTAAGGAAAAAGTCATTTAAATGTCTAGTTGCATTTCCAGATTGCTGAATGCCTGAGCGTGACCCTTTTCACTGCTATAAGAGAGATTTTTCACACTGCTCATAGACTGTCTCTCAGGCAAGATGCCTTTGAGATGACACAGACCGTTCCGTTTGCGTTCTGTTTTTAGTAAGGAATTGCTCCGGCACTGTGCGCTTGCTCATCTCAACAGTGCTCTTCCATTGCTGTCTCGTGTTAAGTCATAACACATTTGACGCTTTCACAAGTATTTTAAAACTGTTTTGGTACCCAAGACAAATCAGTAGCTGCAGTGCATGGGTCACAGCATTTTTCCTGAACCGTAAAAATGGGATTTTAACCAAGAGTGCTAAACAACACAAGCCATTTATTCTGTGTTCACAGCACAGTTGAAAGAAACGTGACTGTGGTACCTAATAACAGAACGTCAGCGAGAAGATGTATTCCAGACCACTGACCATAGAATCATGGCTTGATTATGCTGGTTTTAAAGGCCATTAAAACATTTTTGAGGGAGAAAACTGAGGAGGACAATATTTTAATATGACTTATTCCAACATGCCAGCCCTATGGATGTCGGGCTAGGAGAAAGAATCATAACTTTGTTGTTTGGTTTGCTAATAGACTCTCTATTTTCATTTAAAGGCTTTGTAAGGTTGATTTCTGCCTTGTTCTGGTTCAACAGAGATCCAAGTTCAGAAATTCTACTGTCCTGGGCAGCCAAACATTCATTTTATTATGAAGAGACAGAATCACAGCATTATTGAGGCTGCAAAAGACCTCTAAGGTCATCAAGCCCAGCCTATGTCCTAACATTACCACATTGGCCAGACCATGTCCAGTCTTTACTTAAGCACCTCCAGGGACTTCACCACTACCCTGGGCAGTCCATTCTATTGTCTGATCACCTTTTCTGTGAGGAAGGGCTTCCTAACATCCGACCCGACCCTCCCCTGGTGCAGCTTCAGGCCCTACCCTCTCTGCCTGTTTCCTGTCGCCTGGGAGAAGAGCCTGACCCCCACCTGACTACAACCTCCCTTCAGGGAGTTGGAGAGAGGGAGGAGGTCACCCCTGAGTCTCCTACTCCCCAAGCTATACACCCCTCATCTCTCCTCATCAGACTTTCCCTCTAGTCCCTTCCCCAGTGTCACTGCTCCTCTGGACTCACTCCAGCACCTCAATGTATTTCTTGAAGTGAGAGGTCCAGGACTTGAAATGAAGCCTCATCAGTGCCCAGTACTGGGAGACAATTATGTCCCTAGTCCTTCTGGCCACAGTATTGCTGATACAAGCCACAATGCCATTGGTCTTTTTTGCCACCTGGGCACCCTGCTGCCTCCTGTTCAGCCAGTTGTCACCCAGTACTGCCAGGTTCCTCTCTGCCAGGCTGCTCTCCAGCCACTCATCTCCCAGTCTGCAGGGGGTTATTGTGGCCAGAGTGTAGGACCCTGCACTTAGCCCTGCTAAACCTCATCTGGTTGGCCTCTACCCACTGACCCAGCCTGCGCAGATCTCTCCACAGCATCCTCCTACCCTCCAGCCGATCAACACTCCCCCATATCTTGGTGTCACCTGTGATTTTACTAAGGGTAGACTCGATCCCCTCATCCAGGCCATCAATAAATATGTTGAGTAGAACTGGGCCCAGTACTGATCCCTGGGAGACACCACTGGTGTTTGTACTGGATGCCTACCTACCAGAAGATGACTATGTAGCTTAAGAACTGTGGTTGCTTGCCTGTTGCTGTCCGGGCCAGACCTGCTTGCCTTGTGCTGCAGGCTGTTGATAAACTATAGCTGGGTGCACTGTGCAGCCCACGTGCTCTCATGATGCTCTCCCAAGACCACTGGCAGTTGAATAGATCATCTACAGAATGCTTTCCAACCTTCCCATGTGTCAAGGGTTAGCATTGTGCCAGCCACTAGATAAATGACCAAGCTCTCTCTTCCCAAAGGAAGACACTTACAGACTGGAAAAGAAAAAATGCTTTAACTTCTTGGGGATGAAGCTCAGTTCCAGCCAACTTACTGGACCACAGGCACATGCAGACACGTAACTTGAAGCAACAGCTCTCGGCTGCAGAACGTTAGGCTACGTGGACAGAGAACTCCTTCTCTCCATGACACCTGGGATCTAGCTGGTCATCTGTGCAGAAGAAGCGTAAACACCAGATATTATTCCCACTGACTACCTCACCATCGTTTTACAAGTTGTTTAATAAAATAACTAATTGTACATTTCCCTTAAACTCTGCAGCTAATGGATTTGCTATTGTTTTAGGAAAACAGCTCTTTGTTTCCGTACTTGCAGGGTTGCTGCGGGTTAACATGCACAGACGCATCGGCTGATTTGCGTCATTAAGTCTTGGAAAGACTATTAAATTTTGTTATCTTCCTATCTATTCTTATTATCCTTCTCAGTGAGAAACTTTTACTATTAATGGGTGAAGTCTTTCAGCAAGATTGTGGGAGCCACTCGGAAGCTGCGTAAGAAAATGAAATTATATAAATAACAATAGCTAATGGAATATTGGAAAGTAATTTGCACGGGGCTGTCACACAGAGACAAATTCCACCAGTGATACAGAAAAATGTGCAACGCATTTTCTACTCTGCTTGTAAGCAAATGCATCCGTTTAGCACAACTTCCACCTGACCCGTAGATACACAGATGGACTAGCCATAACGAATGAGATTGTTTGGCTCACGGTAGCGATAAATTAAATTGTAAAATTCAACTCTGAATTGAAGAACACACTCAGAACTTTTGGTGTGTGCTCTGAGCACTGCATCAGTGCAGCGCATCACAGCCGCGGTTCTGCAGGGACGGTCTCTCTTCACCCTCAGTTACAGCACAAGGTGGGAGGAAAAAATGAGGTGGGTCCTAAAAATGATATCGATGGCTGGAAATGCTTAACATAAACTTATTTTAAAATGGGAACCGTGTTTTCTCCAGGGCAGGATTAAGAGAACACAGCTTAAATAGATGTGTATATATTTTGTGAACACCTGCAAACTGTTCAGAAGATTTCCATATGTTTAAAACTTCTTTGCAGAGCGTTAGGGTTTTTTCCTGGAATTTAACAGGACGTACTCCTGTAACTGTAGGCTCACACTCCTTCAGGAAAACTCGACTGCCAGACTCAAGTCCTACAGCATGCTCTGCCATCTTGAGCCGCAGACAGCTACGGGGGCTGCAGTAAATAAGCTTATGCAGGAACTTAATACAAAGGTTAACTCCTGGTGCTTTAATCTTTCAAAAGACTGTGGCTTCACTCCGCACTTGCCACCGTACTGGTGGATAAATCTACCCAGGGAGCAGATTTTTGATCACCTTGCTAAATAAATTCATTTCGTAAAGACTGCCTCTCACTCCTTCGCAGAAAACGCTGGTTTAGAATTATGTGTCTCTAAATTATTGCCAAAATGCAGCATCTCATGACAGGCTACTGTAAATTTTCCACTATTGCCGCAATAACATAGAAATAACTCTATTATAAAAATGGAATCACATTCTGTTCCTTGCTCCTGTTTTATGGACAGCAGTTCAGCCACTGCATGGGTTCATTCCGTGACTGTTCAGCGCAGCAGGTTAGATGAAGTATTAGCAGTTTAAAACGGACGCACGCGCCTTCCATTTCACCACAGTCCAGCAGATCTTCCCGCCTTGTCTGTCGGCATCGTCACAGAATCAAGAGAGCGCTCTCGATATTAACCTCCTTGTAAGTTTTGTTTTGGCTCAAGGACATGTTGAGTGGCTAAACCCTGATCCTGTTCCCATCAAAATCAATCCTTTGATTCCAGTGGCGCAGGCAGAGATCTCAGCGAAACAGCAGGGTCTGTCTGGTAAATTACAACAATAACAAGGAGGGAAGCATCTGCGAGGCTACAGATGTCTTCCGCGCTGTTCTCGGCGTATTCTGAAAGCGTGTTTCTGAGAAAACACAACGACCTCACACAGACGAATTGACTCGCTGTTTGTTCTAACGGTGGAATAATTATTTCCTGAATTATTTGCTCCAAGTGCAATTATACTGCTCGCTCATTCCACGGTTTTTATTCAATGCCTCTGTCTGTATTTGATCTGCACAGTCTCTTCACCTTTTATAAACCATTTCCTTCCTGCTGCAAACAAGAACTGAATAATTCATAGTCATTCTCTTTCCTCCGTACGTTCTAGGGAACAAGGACTTGGAAATTTGCACAGGTTTCCTGAAGAACTAGTAAAAAATCCTCGTTTGTGAATATTCGCAGTTTGCACAGTGCCGGTAAGATGCCACTACGCTGTTAAAAATCCAGGACGGTGTAAGCTCTACGCTGTGCAGCCAGACACCCCATCAAAAACATTTTAAATCTTACTGTAAACATCCAGGCTTTGAGACTTAGGTCTGTTTTCCAAGGAGTGTTTCCAAAGCAAAGTGTGATCGCGCTCATATATTAAGCCCGGGCTGGATGAGGCTCCGGCCAGCCTGGTCTAGGGTGGGGTGTCCCTGCCCATGGCAGGGGAGTTGGAGCTGGATGATCCTGTGGTCCCTTCTAACCCTGACTGACTCTATGGCTTGGTCTGGGTGATCCTGCTGTGTCAGGGGGATTGGACTGGATGATCTTTGGAGATCCCTTCCAATCTCTAATGAGTCTATGATTCATATTCAGAGACAAAATGAAAGCAAGTGAATACACAGATGGGTCAGGAGAGAAGGAGGAAGAAGAAATGGCACTTTTCTGACCAAAAAACATGAATGGTAGAACGTTTTAGGAAATGATCTGCTTAAGCAGATTGGCACTCACCGTTCACTCCAAATGAATCCTTCTTCTTTCTGTGAATCTTTCAGTTCATCTGGTGGCCTGTTCATGCCATGAGGCTTTCACTCCCTACCAGAATGAACCCTCCTAATGTTCCCCTGCTGTTCACCAGTCACCAGCTACTACTTGCTACCATCTGTCTGAAAAAGAGACAAGGAATGGAAATACCGTCTTCCTGCCACAGCCTAAACTTCAGCGGTCAGACACAGGGAATCACTTCACCTTCTGGAAAGCACCTGCAGCTGTGTCCTCGGGAGAGGACAGTGAGGGTTTGCAGCTGCTAACAATCTCACTCTAGCTCTGTTCACAGAGAAAAGGGCTAACGGGCTTTTCCAATGAAATATCTAACCCATCCATGAACTTCACCTTCAGTCTGGCACACAGGCTTCCCTTTGGCTTCAAATAAACATGATTCATTTCTTCACACATCTGAGGTTTTTCAGTATTGGGCCCTCAGTAAATGAAAGGTAATTGTAATTATAATATAATGAACATAATAAGTGCTGCTGTAAGAGTGTTAAGTGACAGAAAATTGCCAAGTGCTACAGATGTGTTTTTGCCTTTAATTAGAGAGAAGCAACCATCTCACTTACTCTAGTTAAAACAGAGATGTTAGCATCAAAGGCCGCGTGATTTAGTCTTGCCGAGCCCACTAATAATAATAATTTTAAGTGTACTTACATTAAGCAATAGTAGTGGTTTTTCATTTTATTACTGGATAATAATATGGTCTCAGCATAGATAAACCAGGAGATGGAAGGGCAATCCAGTGAACCATACTATTATCAACCCTCTGCTACTGCAATCATAGAATCACAGATTCATTAGGGATTGGAAGGGACCTCAAAAGATCATCTAGTTCAATCCCCCGACACAGCAGCATCACCTAGACCAAGTCACCATGAGCCAGCAGTGTGCTCTTGTAGCCAAGAGGGCCAACAGCATCTTGGGGTGGATCAGAAGGGGTGTGATTAGCAGATCAAGAGAGGTTCTGTCACCATCGAAACGTATGTCGTTGAGCGGAAAAGTCTTGTAACTGAAGAACTTTAGAACAAACATTTGAGGCTTAAGAGAGCAGGAGCTGAGGCCACACTGACGATTTTATTTTGCACTACAAAATTCTGGTTTGCTGAAAGAAGCCTCTGTTACTGCAGCTAGTAGGCACTTGAAGGCATGGAATCCTTTCCCAAAGCCAGGGGGTGTTTCTAAGCAGATAAATTAAGCGCTAGTTACCTTATCTTATCTGATGATACCACTAGGACTCTCCAAAAGGCGTATGTGGACCTTTCCCACTGCTTTCCTACAGTGCTTTGAACAGAATGGCATTGTTTCTTTGCTTGCTCATTAGAAATGGCAATGGAGATGTAAAAGTCTGGGCAACAACGTTGTCTGTCACTTGCTAATTTCGTGTTATAGCACAGCATTTCTTCTCCTGGTAAATCTGGTTTGAAATCGCTCAACCAATGGAGATTCCATTAAGTCAATCATGCTGCAACGTAGTTGGCCTCACTCCTCTCCACTGCTAATGATGAGTTTCCATTCATTTCATCCTGTCGCTCTTTTGGAAACACCCTTATTGCCAGCCTGTCATCACTGCGAACATATTTATTCTAATGCTATCAGCCTAGCTCTTGTGTCTGTCTTTTAATTAAAGCTTGTCCACAGAGTACAGCTGAAGTAAGACTTTACAATTAGTTGTGATGATTGCTAAGGTCTTGAGGGACTTCCACACTGCAGATGATTAAGAACTTCAAATGGACATTTAACAGTTTTCTTGTGGAAGAGTTTCACAGCCAGCACTTGGGCATGCTTGTCTGCGAGATATTCTGATCACAACCTTATTCCAGGCACCTACACTACTCTCTCAGAAACCCCAAAACTTTCCCAGGAGATGACAATTGTTTGACACTTGTGACCACCGTCAACTTTCACTGACATTTCACGAGTCTGCTGAAAAGAACCGTCGTCCAGATTGTTGGACAAGGAGGGAAACATTTCCCATGTGATTTGTTTCTCAATTCAAAGTCAACATTTCAGTCCGGTAACCACTCTTCCCTGCGTCCTGAAAACAGAAGATTCCTTTACACAGTGTTTTGGTTTTCTTAGGAGTAAAGGCACGAGAAGAGTAAACACGAACTTCTCTGTATTATAACCCTTGGAGATAACGAGGAACAAAACAGTTTGGGCAGGAGCAAAAGGTTTCCATAGAAATCTTTAGATGTCCCAGACTCCTTATGTCAGAAGTTAGAGCACATGTGCTTTCCACAAACACTGGAAGGAATAAAAGGTTGCAAGACCGAGGTCAACCATACATGACTTTCTGCTCTCCCATGACAGAATGGAAACAGCACGTGCCTCTGTTCTCAACAGAATCATGCAGATCAAAAAGACTTTTGAGATGATCAGCTGCATCCACATAACTCTCACAAGAAAGATATGTCAGTGAGGAGCCAGACATACACACTAATGCAAACAGCTGAGCTGACCACAGCTACATAGAGCCAGCCTGGCCACACTACTGTATTCCACTGGCCCTCACAACAGACTAGAAAGGGGCAGGTCATCTCTTGATGCAGTGTTGTCCTATGTAAGGGTTCTTCAGGATCCACTGATCCTGTTAACAAGATCTCCATTAATAGAATCAAAGCTTAGCCATCCAGACACGAGCGGGTACGAGCACACAGATGTCTACATGGTGGTGCCTCAGTCCCAAAATGAATCTTGTGCAGAAACAAATTAGTCAGAACTAAAGATTCAGTTTTCTTCAACTTTGCCAGGCTCTTCTCAATGTCATCTAGTGATAGGATGAGGGGTAATGGGTACAAGCTGGAACATAGGATGTTCCACATAAATATGAGAAGGACCTTCTTCCCAGTGAGGGTGACGGAGCACTGGAACAGGCTGCCCAGGGGGGTTGTGGAATCTCCTTCACTGGAGATGTTTAAGACCCACCTGGATGTGTTCCCAGGGTGACTTGGCCTGGGTGACCCTGCTGTGTCAGGGGGATTGGACTGGATGATCTTTCGAGGTCCCTTCCAATCCCTAATGATTCTGTGATTCTATGTCTGCACACCCAAATGCTGTGCAGTGAATTCAGCCTTCTTTGTACAGTTCCCCATCGCTCAGTTCTCTTGCCGTGACTCCACACCTTGCTAGGTTTCTCTGCCCTTCTGCTTGATTCCATCTCTCCCTTGATTTGCTGGTCTGTTTAGCTAATCCTTTTAGCTCATGTAATGAAGAACAGATACCAGAAGAGCTCACTAACCTTTAGGGCAAGGGTACTATCTGCCCGAACACTCTTACAGATGTCCTGGTGCACGTGTAAACCACAGCACCAGAGGCATCTACATGCTGCCTCATTCACAAGTACACTGCGTGCTCATCTCACTTGGGGTCAGAGACCCTGAAACCACAGTTCTCTGTGGAAGCTGTTCATCACATAACACACCCAGGATCACTTACTGAACCAAATCATTCAGAGGGAATTCTTACAATGTGCTTCTCCACAGACGTTTAGCAATGGACTCACATCAACTGATACCCTTTTTAAAAAATTGCTTTACCTAGCTCCAAATGCCTTACTGGGTACTATGTGCTGCTTCTGAAACTGAGCACGAGGAGCTACGTTATCTGTGTGGACTGCTATCACCTATCCTAGCGTGCGGGGTTTGAAAATGCATGCATTAGAAATAAGCAAAGTATGGGGTTTATGCTATTTATATTTCTTTTAAAAGAAGATACTATATAGATTGAATTCCACTCCATTACCTTGAAGGCAGTGATTCTATGAAGTCTGCACTGGTGAACTGGTAAATTAGAAAATCAGAACCCAACTTTTTTTGTCTCATCCTCCAACTGCATTAAATGAACTTGAGGACTGAAATGCAAAAACAGCAAGAGTGGCTGAAATAATGAGATCCAGCCCTGCCAAACCAATTCTCAGGTGTTATTGCAGGGGTTTATTTACTTTTTATTTTAAACTAACAGCTTGGTGAATTTTCTTTTATTTTTATTTTGCTAGTATAATACAACTCACAAATATGTGGAAGGAAAAGGCAGCTTTTCATCGAAATCACTTAACCCATTTAAGGACTGAAAGTACTTAGTGCCTCAGCAGTGAGCCTTGGGCTCAATCCCACCCTCACTGTGAGCACATTCAAGTCCACACTCTAACTTAGTAAAGACTGGAACGGGGCAAATGAAAAGGACAGCAAATGGTCCAGTCTTACAAATGGGAGAGCACATTGAATAGAAATTCACACGAAAAAACAGAAGTTAATGAAAAAGAAGAATGAAGAAATTAATGAAGAAGTCTTTGATGCAGGGCCAGAATTCAACCTCATAGACTTTACGTTCTGGTGAGAATGTCCTGATCATTGGCCTTGTTGATGGATTCCAGCTGATGCACTATCGCAGTCGGGGTGGACACGCGACACAGAGTCAAAATGTGCAAGAGTCAAAGAAGATATTTTATTAATGCAGCTAGCTCGTTTTTACACCCTTTTTGCACATCAGGTGTCCTTGTTCTATCGGTACAGCACAGATATAAAGAAGTGCCCGTTGGCGTTTCAGCTACACACGCCCCTTGCTCATCTCTTACCAAGTTTCTCCCAGCACGGTCAGTTATAGAATCATAGAATCATTAGGGATTGGAAGGGACCTCGAAAGATCATCCAGTCCAATCCCCCTGACACAGCAGGATCACCCAGACCAAGTGATAGAATCAGTCAGGGTTAGAAGGGACCACAGAATCATCCAGTTCCAAATCCCCTGCCATGGGCAGGGACATCTCACCCTAGATCAGGCTGGCTGGAGCCTCATCCAGCCTGGCCTTAAACACCTCCAAGGACAGGGCCTCAACCACCTCCCTGGGCAACCCATTCCAGGCTCTCACCACTCTCATAGTGAAGAACTTCCTCCTCACATCCACTCTAAATCTACCCATCTACAGTTGTTTACATTCTTCAGATATCTCTGACTCCTTGTTCTCGCAGATACACTTTAATCTGTCCACGGTTAAACTCTTCTGATTCCGTCAAGGGGTCTACGGACCTGCCATAGCCCCCCACAATGTGCTAGCAAATATCTAACAATTTATCTGTGGTGAGACAGAGCCTGTAGGAGGGACCGAAAGCACTTTCCCTCAATGTCCCTACAGCTCAGAGAATCCTCCTCTCGGTAAATATCTTGCTCACCCTACTGGTTTTTTCTTCACTAATATCTTCAGAAGTGCTGTCTTGTTTCAGATGGAACATTTCTGAAGCAAACAAACCGTTCGTATTCAGTTTTGCAGTGCAGGAATTAATAATGCATTTTACACTTTTGGATACCTCTTCACTGACCTCCCCTCTTCTGAGAGAAGTTCATACAAAGGAAGCAGGGACCTGCACAACCATGGCCAAAAACCAGCTAAGCTGGCTCTACTCCCCAAGGGCTCATCGTGCGAATAAAAGCAGCTGGGGAAAGAGCTGAGAGAAGTATTGTCTAGAAAGTGTTTTCACAATAAAGGGTTGATTTCAAAGAGAAAATCTGACCAGTCAATGAGGTCGTCATGGAATTAAAAAACGAAAGTGTAACTCATTGCCTTGGTTGGAGTAAGAGTTTAGAAAAGAGTAACATCTTCCTTGATTAATAAATGTTTTAACAGTTTGAAAAACTGTTTGGTTTATAAAAGCTTTGTGCTGCATCTGCAACAACAATGACTTTACGCATCCGTGAACTTAATGAACTTATCAACACAAACAGAAAAGTAAGATTATTAATGAGACATTTGCTCAAGGCAGGCTAAATCTGTTGCTTCTGAGAACATCAGGCAGAGTTCTGTAACAGGAGACAGAAAGGCACCACTGCTGGTTTGTTCTGTGCAAAGATGATGGTCAATGGGTTGATTTCTGGGTGACAAAAGGAACACTCGGTAGCAGAGGCTGAAGGAGCTGGGCATGTTTAGTTGGAGAAGAGGAGGCTGAAGTTTGCAAAAGAGGAGGCTGAAGAGGGGACTTTATTGCCCTCTACAACTACCTCAAAGGAGGTTGTAGACAGGTGGGTGTTGGCCTCTTCTCCTTAGCAATTAATGCCAAACCAGGGGAAATGGTCAGAGGTTGAGGCAGGGGGAGGTTTGGATTGGACATGAGGAGGAAATTACTTACAGAAAGAGTGGTGAGGCAGTGGAGCAGCCTTCCCAGGGAGGTGGCTGAGTCACCATCCCTGGAGGTATTTAAGACACACGTAGACATGGTGTTTCATGCCCCGCTACAGTGGCAGGCATGTAGGGGGTTATTTTGTGTTTGTCGATCGATCAGGTATTTAGGTTTTTTGTTATCATGGGTATGGTCAGACTCAGTGATCTAGAAGGTCCTTTCCAACCATGATGATTCTGTGATCCAGTGACTTTGGGTGTAAACCTTTAAGTACGTGGTTCATCTCCTCTCTTTTTACTTTTTATGTCCTTTAGTCTCCTCTTTCTTTTTCTTACGATTTTTCATGGTGTTTCTTCAGAACGCTGAAGCTGTAGAGAAATCCAAACAGAAATAATCATATATATGATATATATATAATATGATATATATATCTGTCATATACATATTATATCATATATATATATGATAATTATATATTATAATCACAAAAATGCCCAAAAAATATTCCAAAACCTAGTAGCCAAGGGTCTGGAAGAAAATCAGCTAGGCTGGCTCTGCATCCAGTTGTCAGGGAATTCTTTTATGGCCTGAAAAAGAATTCTGTAGTGCCCGTAGTTCAGAACACAACGACTGAAACTCATCTTTTTTCTGCTGTGGTCATTCTGCCAACACTCGGTTTTGTCAGAACAGGTGCAGGAAGCACCTCCGAAATACACAGAGCAGATAACTGCAGACAGTTGCATGTTTATACTACTTTCACAAAGGTAAATCAGATTTGTTACTGACAAGAAAAATCACATCTTCTCAAAGTATTCAAAGCGTATTACTCCTCTACATATCCGTTTGCACCGAGAGAGCCGTTTGGCATGAACACTGAACCTTCTTTCTAAATTAGGCAGTGGATGTCACTCAGTTATCTACTAGCTCACTGTCTGTGTGTTGATATAGAAGCAGGATAAGCAAGAGATTGTGATGTTTCATCCTTTAAAGTAGTTTTTCCAAAATTAATAACATCCTCTAGCAGTGCCAAAAGGCTGCCTGGCTAAACAGTTGTTCTCACTGCTTTTAATGTATTTATTGCAGGAAGTGGGAGGACAGAGTAACAGTGAAGATGTTTCTTCTGTGTGAGGTGAAGGAAAATTTTAACCAGGCTCACTACTTCTCCGCACAATTCCTAAAATAAATGTGTGATCTATAATCACATTTTTAGTTAACTCAGCACTCGAAATAACACATCAACTCTCAGGAGAATAACTCACCTACCATGATGAATATGCAGCAACCTGCTAATCTTTGCCTTCTGAATATACTTTTTTAAAAAAATATTTAGCTTCCTCAAGATCTGCATCAAAATTTTGTGAAGGAAGAGAGATTGCTGCGTCAGGTTATCAAGATCTGAAATGCACAGAATCATAGAATCATTAGGGATTGGAAGGGACCTCGAAAGATCATCTGTCCAATCCCCCTGACGCAGCAGGATCACGTAGACCAAGTCGCACAGGAACGCATCCAGGCAGGTTTTAAATGTCTTCAGTGATGGAGACTCCACAACCTCCCTGGGCAGCCCATTTCAGTGCTCTGTCACCCTCACTGGGAACAGGTTCCTACTCACATTCATGTGGAACCTCCTATGTTCCAGCTGACACCCATTGCTCCTTGTCCTATCACTAGATGACATTGAGAATAGGCCAGCTCCATCCTCCTGACACCCACCCCTCAAATATTTGTAGACATTAATCAGTTCACCCCTCAGGCTCCTCTTCTCCAAGCTCATGAGACCCAACTCCCTCAGCCTCTCCTCAGAAGGGAGGTGCTCCACCTACTTCATCATCCTCGTTGCTCTACACTGGACTCCCTCCAGCAGCTCCACATCCCCCTTCAAGTCAGGGGCTGACAACTGGACACAATACTCCATATGTGGTCTTACCAGGGCAGAGTAGAGGGGGAGAAGAACCTCTCTTGATCTGCTAACCACCCCCCTTCTGATCCACCCCAGGATGCTGTTGGCCCTCTTGGCCACAAGAGCACACTGTTGGCTCATGGTCATCCTGCTGTCCACCAGGACCCCCAGGTCCCTTTCTCCTACATTGCTCTCCAACAGCTCAGTCCCCAGCCTATTTAGAGATTAATTTGCTAAAAGCAGAGACTGAAAAAATCAGTGTAGTAGGTAGGTCAGATTTTCCTGAAAGCAAAATTTAGGGTTAATAATAATAATAATAGCAATAGGTTCATTATTTAAGTAACAAGGGCTCTAGTAAGTTACGCAAGCAGTCCCACTAATGTTGGGACAAACACAACAACACCAATCCAGTATCCAGGCTCACATCTGGCTCTTTTTACCAGTATAGACACATAGGTTTGTGGTTTTTTAGTGGTCATTAAGTTAAATGTGATTATACAAGATTTTTTACTACCAACTTAGTTTATATGTTAAAGATTGCATGGAAATGTATTCAAAACCAATCCTCATTAGGTTGTGTTTCATTTTAAATTTAATAATCAGCAATTTTTGAAAGAACATGAATATTTTTGACTGAGATTCCCTTCTACCACTCAATATCACTGTGGAAGAAAAGAGGGCTGAGGGGAGACCTTATTGCTCTTTCAAGCTACCTGAGGTTGTAGAGAGATGGGGGTCTGTCTCTTTTCCCAAGTTACTGGTGATCAGACGAGAGTAAATGGCCTCAAGGTGTGACAGGGGAGGATTAGACTGGGCATCAGGAAAAATGTCTTCCCTGACAGAGTGGTCAGGGGTTGGGATAGGCTGCCAGGGAGGGGGTGAAGTCACCATCCCTGGAGGGTTTCAACAACTGTACAGATGTGGCACTAGGGAACATAAGTTAGTGGGCAGAGTGGGATGCACAAAGCAGTAAGATCTCCACTCAGCCTTCCTTTGTGGAGGCTAAACAACCCCAGTTCCCTCAGCCCTGCTTCATAAGACCTTTGCTCTAGCCCCTTCATGAACACCTTTGTCCATTGCTGACGTTTTCCAACACTTCAATATCCTTCAATGCCCTGAAATGAACACAAGATACGAGGTGCATCCTCGTCAGTTCACAGAACAGGGGGGCAAGCACTTCCATAACTCTACTGATTACACTATGTTTCATACAAGCCAGGATGCTGTTGGCCTGAGCAGCCAGTTTCTTCAAGAGATGGCTGTGGGAAACGGTGTCAAAGGCAACATGAAGGTCTTTCTGAGTAACAAAAGCATGGTCATCTGCTGACAATTCATGTAGAAACCCCGGATAATTATTATGTCCATGAAAGAATATGAAAGACCTTTCAGTACTTTGTTAAATGCCTTTGAATGCAGATTTTCTTTAAACAGTATTTTTAAAATAAAGTGTTAAAACTTTGATTATTTGGCACTTGATTGAACTACAGAGACTTAGCTGCAGTTTGGCATTGCATTTGGGAGCAGCACAGACTAAAAGACATCAGGGTATCAATAAGGAGAGCACGTCATTTAAAGTTATGGATGTGTAAGGGGTTTGCATATGTTCATGAATCAAGTCGATTTAGAAAACAAATTCCTCCCAGATCTCCTATACAATTTTAATGTATTGACCAAAATCGATTTGGCAGCTAATGTTTGCAGTTTTATTCGGTACAAAGTACCATTATTGCTTCATTGCAAGTACTTAAGGTATATTAATGTATTTGGGTAAAAATAAACTCATTTACATTTGTTACCACAAAAGAGAAGTTGAAGACAAAGCAGCTCATAAATAATTGCAATAACCTGCTCGTATGAAACCTGGTTTTTGGATGTCTTTGACAAAAGGCAGAGCTGTGTTACAAAAGCCTTCTCTCACAGGATCACTGACGTGGTGGTTGAGCATTCACCACAGGATAAAAACCGTATGTTTGGCATGGTGCTCACAAAGGTCTGTTCTCAAATGCATACAGCTTCAAATACTTTACTACCCCTTTTCAGGAAATCTGCTTTGTTGAAACATCCTACTCAAGTAAAACAGGTTCTGGGGAAGCAGGAGACCTACAATGCAAGGCTGCTAAAGGTAAGAAGAAATATCTTAACAGAAACAGCTATGTTATTTAAGAATAAAGAATAGAATAAAGAATAAAGAATCACAGAAAAAGAATAGGGATTGGAAGGGACCTTGAAAGATCATCTAGTCCAATCCCCCTAACACAGCAGGATCACCCAGACCAAGTCACACAGGAACACATCCAGGCGGGTCTTAAACGTCTCCAGTGAAGGAGACTCCACAACCCCCCGGATGGATAGATAGACACGGCCGTACATCGCACATGAGCACGTGCACGTGTCTGCATATACGCAGACAACAGAAATGGCTGGTTTTGCCAATATACTTCCACCTCTTTTCATTACATCTGTCACAATACTCCTGATCTGTATTTGTCACTCATCAGTCAAACACCTGGCAATGGAAATAGAAACTCTAGTGTTTCTTCTGGGCTACGTCAAGAAAGCTCGAGCAGTACAGCAATCGCAAACGAAATTTTCGCTTTCCCGCTTCCACAAAATTCCCACATTTGCGACCAGAAAGGTTTCTTGTTTCAGGTAGTCAGAAGATAAAGTCACATACAAGTCCATCACACGCAAAAGGTGCTCTGTTCTTCTTCTTTGGTTCACACAGTTAGTCCCCAGCCACTCCTACAGGATGGACCGATCTCTGGTCAGAACACTTCAGTGCTCAACAGCTGGATCTGCCCAACAAAACGTTTCAAGCACTGTGTGAGACCGCGCCTTTTTTAGGCAAACGTAGTTCATGCCTTGTTAGAGATCTGATTCTGTTGTGTCTCTGCTTCTTAAAATCTACTTGGAAAATGGTCACTAAACAAAACAATGTTCTCTCCAGAAACAAATTCAGATTGGCTGAAGCTGGGCTTACACACTAAAATCTATGGTGCTTGTGGGTTTGTTTATTTAGAAATACAATTATCTTGATTTGTAGCAACAGTTTCCAAAACAGACTTTATTATTCAATTAAATTCTTCTGCATTTTAAATATCCTTTATGCAGCCATGACCCAATAGGGCCCTAATGAATAGTTGTATTTCACAGGCTGAGCGCCCATTCTGTATCATCACAGAATCACAGAACATTAGGGACTGGAAGCAACTAGAAAGATCATCCAGTCCAATCATAGAATCATTAGGAATTAGAAGGGATCTCGAAAGACCATCTAGGCCAATCACCCTGACACAGCGGGATCACCCAGGCCAAGTCACGCAGCAAAACATCCAGGCAGGTCTTTAATGTCTCCAGTGAGGGAGACTCCACAACCTCCCTGGGCAGCCCCATCCAGTGCTCTGTCACAATGCAGTTTCATACTTTATTGTATCCCATTTGCTATTCGTATGAATAAGTGAAGAATATGAGGCATCATTAGTTTAATTAATTGCATGGGGTAATCAGCTCTGGTCAAATGACTGTGTGTTGTGTATAAAGCTTTTTATATAGATATATGTGTACATATATATCTCCTTCTTATATTTTTCAGACTTAAATCCACATACAATACACAAAGAGAGCCCTGTTCAAACACAACAGCAATGTTTATAAATGTCTCAGTAATGACCTGGTACTGCAAATGTTGTTTATTATTCTATAGACATCCGCAGCCGTTGGATGCTTCACTTCAGAATGCAGCACTCTGAAGACACTTTAAAAGTTAACTGACATAAATCTACTTCCATTTATTACATTTCAGTAAGTGGAAGTGGATCTATAGGAATTCTTCACATATCTAATTAGATTTGCTCCTGGCAATGTGTGTGGTGTGTATCCAGAATGTCAAATGAAGGGTTGCCATGAAGCTTCGTTACCAGGACACCGGCACTTCATTTGATGTGTTTTCATGTTCACATTTCAGATTCAGATTAGATTGAGTCCCTATATAAATAGGTCGCCTTAATTCAACCAAGCAGACTTGTACCCAACAACATCAGCTTTGAACGTTGGCCATTTGAGGTCAGATTCTGTGCTGAAGCCCAATTTGCACAAAAGAGTCCTTGTAATTAATGCTTTGAGATATTCATTCTTCTTTGTAAAAAATCCTACACATTTGATCTAAACACCAACAAACAGGATTTCTGGTTTGAGGTTCCATGAGAGAAGACATTCATCTCATAGCAACGGGCAATATGAAACAAGATCTCTCAGTACCATTTGGCTATATGCTAGCAAAAGATCTGGAGAAAAAAAGCCTTCAAAACACAACCCTGGTGGGTGAATACAAAGAGGCCTGAGGAATGGAAGGATACAACAAATAGAAAATGAGGAAACGTGAAAAGAACTGAAAAAATACACAGATGTGAAATACAGTGAAATCAATTAAAAAGACATAACCTGAAGAAGAATACGCTTTTCAGTGATAACATTCAAAGCTTAGCTGAGATGGAAGTGTCCTGGGCTTGATAGTGATGGAGTTAGAATATATTGCTTTTATATTAGGAGGTTCAAAAAAGGTGTGAAATGTGTCATTTGGCTTCAAAGTGATAAAAGGTCTCAATAGAGCAGCTCATAAAAGCTGTCCTGTAATTAATGTGAGCTGATACCACATACAGGATATTAGATTGACCTACTCCTGGTCTCCTCTCCTTCCTCTATCCCACACAAAGAGAAAGACACATATGAGTCTCCAGAAGCAGTACCTAAGGTGCCCTCCGAAAAAGCTTTGTCGATTTACACGATAAGGAATTTCTTTTTTGGAGATGTGATGCCACTTGGGTTGATGCACTGAGAAGAACAGATAGAAAAGGGGATCTTTGCTCCATTTCCACAGCTATCTAGTACTTTTGTACCAGAAGCAGGTAAAAATCTCTCTTGTGTTTAAAGCTACCTACAGCTGATAGTCACTTTGGGGATAACAGGTCTCTCTTCACAGTGGAATTTTAGCATTCTTGTTATAATTAATGTTTTTCATATGTATTTTCCAGGAAGGGATGGGAGGGAGGCTTTGCAGTTCAGAATACAAATAATGAGACTGTCCTTGAAGTGGTTTCTCAGCTGGCTTAATGACACGAATTCAGTTGGTCTAGCTGGTTACCCCAGCTTAACAAACAAAAGCACACACGGACTGCAAGTGTAACTGCCAGGGCTTAGCACACCGTCCTTGCCAGAAGTCCCATCACAGACAAGTACAAGCTGTAAGCTACAAAGATATCTTTGTCTTGTTTTTGTTTTTTCCTTCTTTTTTTGCAGGTCCACTTCTGAAAAAACTTGTACTGGAACTATTGCTACACGAGCTGCATCTTTAAAGCGTATAGGGTATGTCCTGAGTAACGCATCTACAAGGGCCAGTCATTATGGGTGGTCTTCTTATGTCCAGAGACCACGTTGCTTTAACCAGTTTTTAAACAGATTTGAATAGAGAAATTTTTGAGTGGCCCCAATGTTTTTCTCAAGTGCATTAGCTGAACAACAGAACCCTTTTAAACCGAAAGCAAGCGAGAAACCACAATTATATCTCGACTGAATTCCACAGGAGGATGTTAAATGATTGATGTTGGGTAATTTAACTACAGAACAAGAAGTGGTGTCAGGATCTGCCACAGCACCTTTTTTCATTTCCCTGCAAGGCAGTCCTGTTATTTAAGGAAATAAATGGACAAGAGAACAGCGAGGTTATACACCTCAACTAATGGCATCTTGCAGGTCCCCTGACTCTTTGTGTTGCATGCTCTTAGCTTGCAGAGCTTTTAAGGAAGAGAAAGCATTTATAATTGCAAGGCAAGCTCTGAGAAAAGACAACACCTTTTGTAAATATTCAGTGTGTTTCTTGACTCTGCCTCTGAATACTTTTCCAAAACACAGCTGGAACTCCTCGCTAGCTAAAAATACTGCAAAAAAGAACGAAAAAATATGTTATTTTGGAGGCTATCTCAATGTCAGCAGCAATCATTACAGTGTTTGGAGACTCGCCTATGGCCATTGAAACCTACTTTTACTCTGATATTTTATTACAATCCAGCTTTTATTTTCAGAATTACCCTGTGATTTCAGTATTTCTTCTCACATTTCTTTAAGACATGAAGACATTAGTAACTGAGGACTGATTCAATGATGCAAGGTCACAGAGGACAGCAGAACCAGGCCCCAGGTTTCTGCTTATCCAGACATTGCCAAGTCTCATTATTCTTCTTTTTTACCTGGAACAGAGTGGAACTGGATCCGTCTACTATGGGCACAGCTTTAGTCACCTTCTGACAGAAGCTATTCCTGCAGACTGCCTGCTAACAAAACCTTGCCAGGCAAACCCAATACAGAGGTTTATAAGAAAAAGGAGAGACACTTTACCATGGCAACAAGACAAGGAGCAAAAATCTTAAACTAAAAAAGTGTCAGTTTAGACTGGATATAAGAAAGAAATATATTAGGATGAAGATGGTGACACACAAGAACAGGCTGTCCACAGAATCATAGAATCATTAGGGATTGGAAGGGACCTCGAAAGATCATCTAGTCAAATCCCCCTGACACAGCAGGATCACCCAGACCAAGTCACACAGGAACACATCCAGGCAGGTCTTAAACATCTCAAGTGAAGGAGACTCCACAATCCCCCTGGGCAGCCTGTTCCAGTGCTCCGTCACCCTCACTGGGAAGAAGTTCCTTGTCACATTGACGTGGAACCTCCTACGTTCCAGCTCACACCCATTCCCCTTATCCTATTGCTAGATGACATTGAGAAGAGCCCGGCTCCATCCTCCTGAAACCCACTCTTCACATATTCATAAACATTAAGGAAGTCACCTCTCAATCTCCTCTTCTTCAAGCTCGAGAGACTCAGATTCCTCAGCCTCTCCTCATAAAGGAGATGTTCCACTTCCTTCATCATCTTTGCTGCTCTATGCTGGACTCCTCTAGGAGCTCTGTGTCCTTCTTGAACTGAGGAACCCACAACTGGACACAAGACTCCAGATGTGGTCTCACCAGGGCAGAGTAGAGGGGGAGAAGAACCTCTCTTGAGCTGCTAAACATCCCCCTTCTGATGCAGCCCAGGATGCTGTTGGCCCTCTTGGCCACAAGAGCACACTGTTGGCTCATGGTCATCCTGCTGTCCACCAGGACCCCCAGGTCCCTTTCTCCTACACTGCTCTCCAAGACATCAGTCCCCAACCTATACTGGTACCTGTGGTTCTTCTTGCCCAGATGCAAGACTCTAAACTTACCCTTTTTTCACTTCATTACATTTCTCCCTGCCCAGCTCTCCAGCCTGTCCAGGTCTCACTGAATGGCAGCACAGTCTGCAGGGGTGTTGGCGACACCTCCCAGCTTTGTGTCGTCAGCAAACTTGCTGACGTTGCACCCTAATTCCTCATCCAAGTCATCAATGAATAGATTGAACAGGACTGATCCCAGTATCGGCCCATGCAGGACTCTGCTAGATACAGGCCTCCAACTAGACTCTGTCCCACTGACCACTACTCTCTGGCTTCTATCCTACAGCCAGTTCATGATCTACCTCACAACCTGATCACCCAGTCCACACTGCCACAGCTTGGCTGCGAGGATGCTGTGTGTGACTTCCTCCCTTGAAGTGTTTAAGCTCAGATTGGATGGGGCTTTGAGCAACTGGATCTAGTGAAATATGTCCCTGCTACAGCAGAGGGATTGGACTGGGTGATCTTTAAAGGTCTACATCTTTTTATGATCCTGGGATTTCAGGCTCTTCTCATTGTCATCTAGTGATAGGATGAGGGGCAATGGTTGTAAGATGGAACATAGGAGGTTCCATAGAAATATCAGAAAGAACTTCTTCCCAGTGAGGGTGACAGAGCACTGGAACAGGCTGCCCAGGCAGGTTGTGGAGTCTCCTTCACTGGAGATATTTAAGACCCACCTGGATGTGTTCCTGTGTGACTCGGTCTAGGTGATCCTGCTGTGTCAGGGGGATTGGACTGGATAATCTTTCGAGGTCCCTTCTAATCCATAATGATTCTGTGATTTTATGAAGTGTATCTGCAGCTGGTTGGGATGGACTTTCCCATGTAATAAAAGATTACGTAAAATACGAGACACAAATATCGACAGAAGTTCTTTTAATTAGATTAAACTTTGCAGTCTTAAAATATGGATTGACTGATATCTGAGTCAGAGAAGACTTCTTTATAGGTGTATGACATCAGATATTTAAATAAACCACAGATTCTTTGTTTAGAAGTTAAAACTACTGAAGCATGCAAATGGCAGATCCAAAAGGAGAGCATTAAATGGTTTCTTCAAATAAGCAAAGAGTAGAATCATAGAATCATAGAATCACTATGGATTGGAAGGGACCTCGAAAGATCATCTAGTCCAATCCACCTGCAACAGCAGGATCACCTAAACCAAGTCACACAGGAACCTGTCCAGTCGGGTCTTGAATATCTCCAGTGAAGGAGTAGTTTCTGAAACTGAGATATTGAAATGAGCTGTATTATTAGCAAATCAAAAACTGCCAGTTAAGATCAGAATGACATCCACAACCTCCATATGAATGCTAAACAGTGAGGCAGAGAGCGTTTCAATATCCACTTGGTACATCCATGCACCACTGGCCTTTTATTCCATGTATTAGCTGTATTTGTCACATCCTTTTCCTTCAGTTACTACAGCACAGGACCCCTGCATTTGTACAGATGTTCAGATATGAATTATGGAATGAAGTAAACCAAAACATGCATTGCTTCATGAGATCACCCTATTGACATCATCTGAGACATACTGAAGAGAAGGCTTGTCTAAACTGTTGATTTACAGTCCCCTAATAGATTGAGGTAAGCAATAGTATGATCAATAATACCCTGTGCTAATTGGACATATTTTCACATCAAGAAGGGAAACATCTGTGGCCAAATGCAACGCAGTCCAAAGAACGTGCTTCTATTGCAATAAATCATACAAACCATGACACAAGCATCACCATTTCATCAGCACAGGAAACTACAAAAAGCTTGTTTCTTAAAAACTGTCAAATTATCTGGCTGGTGCAGGTAACAACATTTAAAAATGCAAGAACATTAAGCTTTAGTACTCATGCAGTAGTTGGGAACAACAGATGTTGTTGGGAAAACTCTCTAATTAGCCCTGACACCAAAACCCACATGAGTTAAGCAAAGCTTAGCAAATATAAGTTGTGTATGCATTTTTTAAAAGTCAGGATTCATCTTGAATTCATGTTAATTAACCATTTCACAGACACTGAAGATAAAAAAGTAGAGTGTTTGTTATGTACGACAACAAACGGCTTTGAATTACGAGCACTGCTCGCACAGACACTGCAGTAAATCAAGGCAGCTTGATGTCATAAAAATTCATAGTCTTGCTCAAAGTTTCTCATTTTACAAGGTAAACTGCATGAATCCCTCGTGATGGTTCTCGAACAATTTAAAACAATCCACATGTGAGAAGGGGGAGGGTGGGGTGGCAAATCCCAACATTAAATCAGCGCTACGGTTCGAAAATTACCCCAGTTTATCAAATGGAGAAAAGGTCTACTGCCGCGGGGAGGATTCTAGTGACCTGCACTGGGAGCAGGAGGGCAAAAGGTTAGACTACAAGAGAGGGCTGATTTACTAGCCCAGGCTTCTTTTCTCTCCCAGAGCTGTCCCAGCACATCAGTGTTGGGGGAGTTCTGTGTCCCCCACCACTTCTGGGTAATGGGGGTACAGGACAGGGAGGGACAAGCCGGGACCGCTGCTGCCCCCTGCCCTACCGGAGGTGGCGGTTGGGAAACAGCGGCTGCCCCCACCACAGGCCCCTTCTGCCTAGGGTGAGGGGCCAAGAAGCAGACCCTGGCCTGGCCTGGAATGGCAGGCCCCAGTTCTGGCAGAGCATGCCAGCAGAGCTACAGACTGGCTTCTGTGCCATGCCCACAGAAAGCCCAAAGCCCGCTTGCCTTCTGAAGCAGGGAGGTGTAGCGAGAACCATCAAGTGCTGATTCCTCCCCTCAAAGCAGTGGATTTGGTCTATCTTTACTTCACTAAAGCATGTGAAACAGTCTCCCATAGCCTGGATGTGTTCCTGTGCTACTTGGTCTTGGGGATCCTGCTCTGGCAGGGGGATTGGACTGGATGATCTTTTGAGGTCGCTTCCAATCCCTAATGGTCTGTTAGTCTGTGATGGAGTGAGCCAGAGCTGGATCCAGCAATCTATGGCGAGCTGGAAAATACTTCCCTTTCCTCTGTAACCAAAGTGAGAGGAGAAGATAGAGAGAGAAAAAAAGGGAGAATGAGAGAGAGCCAGGAACTCTCTCAGCCATGTTTGCGGCAAGGGGGAGGTCCCCGCTGATGTGGCCATGCAGTCACCGCCATTTTGAGCCACCGATCAGCAGGAAGAGAAACTGGTTTTCATTTCTGCTGCTGAGAATAGCTGAGGATGCTCAAGTACTGGCGAAAGAAGAAGCCTCATGAGAGGCATCTGAAAATTCCTTCACGCTTAGGTGAACTCTCTGTTCTGAAAGAAGCAAGACTCAGGAATCTTTAAAGCTTTCATAAGAAGAGAGACTGGGTTTTTTACAATCCGTGTTCCTGCACTCAGGATGCAGCTTAGGCTCTGAGGAATCAGGCCTGTCCAATCAGCATTTTGCCAGACAAGCTACACTGAAGAATTGAAGAGTTTGCCAGTGTGGAACAGCTGAGGGTTTGGCATCCAGAGACCATGTCAAGCAACTCATGGAGGGACCTGACAAGTCTCTCAGCATGAAAGAAGAGAAGGTGGTTGTACCCCTGTCTGCTTGACCAACAGGCTTTTCCCAGGTCCCTAATGTAAAAACCCGAAGGTCAATACAGTAATAATCTCCCGTTGTGTTTCTTCTCAGAACATGTGATGGCATTCTGATGGAGTTTGTTTTGTATGCACAAACTTATTTAACCTTTTTCTTCTTTCTTTATATAATTATAGATTTAACAAACCCCTTTCATTCTCCCCAAGCTACCCATTGCCTGGCAAATTCTATCTGAGACCTCATCAAGACCTAGCTGCTTTACCTTCTGTTTACCTGTGGCTTGAACCCACCACAATCAGGGATTCAGTGCCAATGCCAGAATAAGATTGATTTCTGCAATATATCCTCCACAGTCTGGACTCTAATTTTGCATCTCCTACCGTTTCACTGTAAGGATTACTACAAACAGCAATAGCTCTTACATTTGGAAAATAGTATTTTAAATGTTTTGATTGCTTTCACTCAACTGCTTCAGGCTTGATTTGCTTTTAAAAAACCCAACAAAACAACGTCTAAGACAGTGCCAAGTGACTTGGAATAACTCTGGAACTGACTCTAACTGTTTAAGACATCCTCACCTATAACGAGGGGTATCTTTCTAGCTTTCTCATGTTGATGTTACACTGTTTAATCCATAATAAGGGTGTTTGTGCACAAAAAACAATGCTGCTAATTACTGCCTGGTATGGTGATTCTGATATCCTTTCTGTCAGCCCTACGAAGCTCTCTTGTATCTTTGTCCTTATACTGTTCAAGAACATGGAGACTCCCACCTATTTCTGCTAAGTTATCCTGCAGAGTTATCAACACTCAGCTCCTTGAAAAATCCCTTATAAGGCAGTCTCTTTACCCCTCTATATTCTTTCTCACTTCTGACCTTTAGTAGGCATCTGGGAACACAGAGTAGGAATTCAGAGGTTTGCTTTATATGTGCTTGAAAACTCAGTCCCTCTCATACTCAAGTTCTATTCAATCATGAATTTCAGACTTGACAACAAATCTGCCTTTAACTGTCAAACCACGTTATAGTTCAGGTGGGAGGAAAGATTCACACTGAGTCTGTGGTGATCAATGATTTCATGTTTTAATTGTACACTTTCAAGATAGTCAGTCTTGCTGCTGACCTTGCCAAACTATGCAAATAATGCTTGCCAACCCGCTCTTTAATCTGAGCTGCTAAGGCAAACACAAAATTCCAAGCAGCACACAACTAGGTTTGTGTTGCCCTTCCAAGGTTATCACCTTCTTCAGCCACCCAGTAAACCCAAAGATTCCTTCTGGTTTTTTTAATTCAAGGGTAAAATGATGACCTAATGTACTAGGTAATTTCCCTGGGCGAACGTCAAATTCCGTGAGCGAGGATGTGTCCTCATTGTTACTGACATGGAAGAGCTCTCACACTGTTGCCAAACCAGGTAACTGAATGAGCAAGATGTGGATCATTCAGGAGAAAAGAAAGACCATTTGAGTTAGAAATTGAATGGCAAGAGAGTTACTACTTCCTTAATGCTTTTGCACTGTAAGATGGTTGTCAATTAACACTAGATGAGATAGACTGATGANCAGTACTTGAGGTGCGGTCTCACAAGTGCCGAGCATACGGGCACAATCACCTCCCTGCTCCTACTGGTCACACCGTTTCTGATACAGGCCAGGATGCCATTGGCCTTCTTGGCCACCTGGGCACACTGCTGGCTCATGTTCAGCCAGCTGTCCATCAGCACCCCCAGGTCCTTCTCCACCAGGCAGCTCTCCAGCCACTCTTCTCCAAGCCTGTAGCATTGCTGGGGGTTGTTGTGACCCAAGTGCATGACCCAGCACTTGGCCTTGTTAAACCTCATACTGTTGAGCTCAGCCCATCGCTCCAGCCTGTCCAGATCCCGCTGCAGAGCCTCCCTACCCTCCAGCAGATCGACACTCGTGCTCAATGTTGTGTCATCTGCAAATTTACTGAGGGTGCACTCGATCCCCTCATCCAGATCATTGATAAAGATATTAAACAAGACTGGTCCCAAAACACAGCCCTGAGGGACACCGCTTGTGACTGGCCACCAACTGGATTTCACGCCGTTCACCACTTTGCAAGAGCTAGTAACAGTGATTAAAGGAGACGAGTCTGTCACCAGCAGGTGCTTAAAAAAGTGCTCTACTTTGCACATTTCTTTGTGCACAAAATCAACTTCTTACTAAGTTTTGTGATTTAAATCAAGCAGCAAGGCACCTTATCAGAACTAGAAGACTGGAAGCCTATAGTCAGCAAATCTGAGGTGAAACATGTGCTTGAATATAGGCATCTAGTGCCATTTGAGGTGCCCTAGAGCAATCAACCTATCGAGTCCAGGAGGCACAGGTCCCACTCACTCTCATGACATACATCCCAGCCCTATCTGGATGCCTGAGATACCATACAACATACTAAACATCACTAGATGACAATGTGTGGGCAATTGAACCATCCAAAGAATGGAAAACAGAGCTGCAAATGGGCTTGAAGCCTCTGAATATTCATGTTGCTTGGAGAATATATACCATGTTCATCACGTTTAGGCAAACCAGGCTACACGCACTCCCACCGCAGACAATAATCGTGTCCTCATTGATTAAAATGAAGGACTGATTCTCTTCCTCACCTCTGTTACTGTGCATCTGAGAGTAACTTTAAAATAGTAGTAGTATTAATCACAATAATTAATAATAATTAATAATATCAACAAGAAGTAGCAGTAGTTGTCATCATAATTCTAATGCGGTTCCATCTGCTTCTTGTATCCTGAAAAGTAATTCTTGACACTGCATTTGGAGAAAGCAAAAGAAAGTGAACAAAGACAGGAAAATATTGTCTTCCATTTTAAGGACTGCAGTAGAGCAAATTAGAAACAGTTTACAAATGCAGATAGAATTTCAGTGGCTAACACTGATAAATGGGACTCGGAGTCAAAACCAATCAAAGACAACTAGCAGTGGTTAAACTGGGGTGGTGCTGACCTTTATTCTGATGTAGTATGCTCTTTTGACTGTGCAGGAAGGGCATTTTGGATAGAATTTTCATCAGGTTCACTGGTTCATATTTGTTTCCTGGGCTGATATATTACTGGCTGTATAAATTCTTTAGTGCCACAAGTGTGATTATTAGCGGCAAGAACAAGTAGGTGACCACACATGGACTGGCAAATCATTTATCTTGGGGCTTAGCAAAATAAAATGCTAGACAATTTATTTCAGCCTTCACTTAGACCATCCTTATTTTGCCCAGTGTCTCTTGTTATTCTGAAGACACGAACCTCAGGGAGAATTTGCTTTCCATAGGACAAAGCCATTGTTCATGCCACAGACCGAAATGACAGCACATAGAATTATAGGCACCGACGTTGTGGAGACAGGCTGATGGAACTGGCAGTACTCACCACACAGTGAACACACATCAGCTGCCAGTGCATGACAGGGGGTAAGCAGTGGGTTATTTTATTTTCATTACTCACATTTGCCCTAGTCACTTTCCAATCTCTTGTCATTGGAAACATCATCCTGGAAATTTTTCTTAACATTCCAAGTCTTTAAAACATAGACAGAAACCTGCAAAAAATGGGACGCAGACCAGAGGAAGAATTTTGGTAGAGCTCATGTAACAGATGGAAAGGCTGTACTCTAAAGCTGAAGCTGTTGAAGTCTTTCTCTTGTAAGATCTTGTTTACTTAAAACGGTGTGAAATAAACCTATTCTGAACAACCAATTCTGAAGCTTCTGGCATGGAAAAATTCTGTCTACTGTAGTGCAACTTACAGATTTTGGAACCAGTTTTAATTTTATCTGCACCACTTTCAATTCCATGGAATAGTTCGGGCAATGTACAGTATTTGCAGACAGTTTCAGTCATACTGCATGCTAGATGGAACCCATAAGTCACAAGTCCTAACACAAGTCCATTTGTTTGCCACAGAAAGTGTAGTCCACACAAAATTTTATGGATGGATTAAAGCCCAAATAATTTCCAGATGCTTTTCCCTTTATTTCTACTTCAAACCTAAATTGCTAAAATATTTTTAACAGCAACTGGAATTTAAATAACAGAAAACTAAATTTATTTAGTCAGAAAGCTGAATCATACTTGAGCACCAACGGTGAAGGAAACCTTAGTTCACAAGTAAACCCAAATTCTCAAGACATCTGACATAAGCCCAAGGGAAAATTCACATTAACTACACTAAAAGCCTTAAATTGTCTTAAAAAAAAACAACTTCGTAGCTACAGTCATGCACAACCACTACAAAGAGAAAGAATTGATGGCCAGGGAGTCTCCCTCACTGGAGATGTTTAAGACCTGCCTGGATGTGTTCCTGTGTGACTTGGTCTGGTGATCCTGCTGTGTCAGGGGGATTGGACTAGATCAGGGGTCCTCAAACTTTTTAAACAGGGGGCTGGTTCACTGTCCCTCAGACAATGTCAGGGGCCGGCCTATAGTTTGTGCTGCGTGGCTTGTCCTGCCTGGGAGCAGGAGGGAGAGACGGAGGAGCTGCCCAGCCCGGCTGCGCAGTCTGCAGGAAGAAGTCATCTGCAGCTGCTCAGCAGCGGGGGGGTAAATACCGGTGGACCAGAAGGTTACATTGGAGACCCTGGGGGGCCATATCCGGCCCGTGGGCCGGGGTTTGAGGACCCCTGGACTAGATGATATTTCGAGGTCCCTTCCAACCCCTAATGATTCTATGATTCTATGATGGGCCAAGGCCAACTCCATGTGGTTCAACATCCTGACATCCCCAGAGTGGCTGGAGCCCCAGCAGACCTGGACAAACGTAAGAGTGAGACCTGCTTCCTCAGAGGCAGCATCCTTGCATTTTGGTTTGAAATCTGGCCAAAACATCAACAGTGATGATCAGGAAAGACAGGCAGAGAGTGGAAGAGTGAGTACAGCAGTTCAGAACTTATAAACAAAAGCGAAAACTCACTTTATGGGAGTTAAATTGTCCTATTGTAACTCAATGCTAGAGCACTGACGCCCATTACGTGTGTGATGTCCCTACAGAGAAATACAACAAAGCACAACTGCAGGGCTTTTGTTGGGCTCCCTGTCTCAGATTTTCACACAAAGAATTTGAATGAGGTTCTGCATTTTGACTTGTACTGCATGAGCCGCATGTGGTGTGAGGACAATAACTCCTAGAGGTCCTTATCTGTAACTGTAGAAGCAGATCAAACTCAAATCTTATTAGACTTGCAGTTTGGCAAATGGTATCACAGCAGAGAAAGTTAAAGGGGCTTATAAACTTGGCAGAAATCTTTAACCCTTCATGTGTAGTAACATTCCTGAACAGATTTAACACAGAGAATTAAGATTCTTTTGGCTTCCAGCCTTTTTTTTTTTTTTTGGGGGGGNTTTGGGGGGGGGGTGGTTAAATGTAGGATATTCAAAAGCTACTATGTGAAGCAAACACTGAAGACCCCACTGCAAAACTAGGGAGACACGTATACCTGCAGCAGTGTTCATGAAAGATCTATCCACAAACACACTAATTCTAACCACAATATTTGTAGTCTGAGCACGCATATTGCCTCAATGTATAACTAATGTTCTGAAAGTAAATCACATAAATTGCTTGTCCATTTGCACGGCTTAACCAGTGTCACAAGGATTTTTAAAGAGCTGGTTCAACGGACCTACTCATCTATTAGCCCATGATGGTTTTATGATAAGAAAGTTCCAGTCTCAAAAGTGCCTTCAGGTTCCTTATCTTTTCTATCTCTTTTTCTCTTCTTTGGATTGGGGTTGTTCCTTTTAGAATAAGGATGCTTTAAAATCAGCACATAAAACTTTTTTCTTAACTTCCTCAAGACAGCATTTTAATTTGATCAACTGTTCGTGCCAGCAGTTTTATACAATCAAATTAAATGAGCGCGTCTATCGCAACTGCCGGAGCTGCAAGCAGCATCCCGTCCCAACGAATTCTCATCACACTTCACAAAGGGAGCAATACAACAACAGCACGTAGTGTACCTGAAGTGGAAAATGTGGTCTGTGAAAGTGTTCCTATAACATCGAGTACATACCCTTTCATATGGTCTGTATTTTCTTATCTCATCACAATTATGAATGTCCTCTCCCTTCTCTTGTAGAAGACAAATGGAACGGAAGGCGATCATTTAAAAAGTAGAAAATGCTTTGCCTCCGTGTCTGAAAAGAAGTACTAAAGCTTCCTTATAGCTATCAATTTTGTATAAAGAGGATGATACTAAAACATGTTTAATGTCTGTCATGTGCCATTAACATCCTGTGTAATGTTCTTACCTGCTTCTTAGGGAACTGCAGATAAGGGACGACTGTACTTGAAGCAAAGACTTTACAGGTCCCCAGTTCTACATTTCACTTTTCTTTATTTGTTTCCACAGATCTATTTATTTTTGGAATACGTCCTCCTACTCCTCACTATCTGAGCCTGCAACACAGCACATTCCTTTAATGTGAAATATTAAGATGGCCCCACTTAACCTGCAGGTCAGGTCTTCAATCGCATTTTAAAGGGCTCACTGCTATATTTGCACAACGCACCTCGCTAAGCCAGAACTAATGGGGGAGGCTGAGCTAGAGACCCCAATTATTTCTTTCTATCCCACACCCTTCTCATTTTTGCTTTCTCTGCAATTTAAAAAATAAACTCCTTTCCAACTGCATTTTTTAAGAAAAATAAAAACTGCAAACATGACCAAACAACTGAATTTTGCTGCTTTTGCTTTTAAAGATGGATTTTTTCCCCATTTTCTACACAGTTGGCAATACTTTTCAATAAGAAATGAAATCTTTCTAACTTTCTGCTCAGCACTGCCTTCACACTGTTTCACTTTGCAGAGAGTTTACTGAGACAGACAACATTTCCTTGGCCATCAATTCACATCACAACAGAGATCAGTCTCACAGCATTATCACCACGAAGAAAAATAAACCAAAATAAAAACCCTCCCGCTCATTTAGCCTCAAAAACCCTGCCTTTGTGCCAGCATTGCTGGAAGGCTTGAGGCTTTGCAGCTTCCCCCTCCTCCAGGCTTCCTCCTGGATGGAAGGACAGCACCACAGACACGAAGGTTGCAGTCCCCAATCTAAGTCCAGTTCTCCATGTCAGAGGTGAAGCACGGTGCAGGAAGGAACACAGAAACAAACCATAAACCAACCAGACTGAAAAACCTAACAAAGCAAAAGACAAAGAAAACCAAAACAAATTAAAAACAAACAAAAAAGCCCAATCCAAACCAGTCCCCTGTCCAAAAAACACCTTCAAAAACCTGCCTGGATGTGTTCCTGTGTGACTTGGTCTGGGTGACCCTGCTGTGGCAGGGGGATTGGACTAGACGATCTTTGGGGGTCCCTTCCAATCCCTGATGATCCTGTGATATTTCTGTGGAACTTCCTATGTCTGGGTGGAAGAGAGCTGTGAACTTTGCCCTGACTGCTATCTCTCTGTGTTTGCAGCTGTGATTTGTTAGCTGTGATAATTGCCTCTGATTAATCAAAGCTAACACTCCAAGGTGCTCTATAGAAAAACAATTTACATCCATTTGGTACCGCTGCAAATTGCCATTCAGGGCCTACATTTAGATGAAATGCTTTGAGAGTCACCCAACAGGAGGGATTCTGTTGAAGCTCAGCATATCTCACTAGACATTTCTTTCAGAGTTTCTCTTCACTTTATTACTTATCCTATTCAATCTCTTTTTTCCCAATGTTTTATTAAGATTTTTGAAGCTCTCAGCAGATTCCACAGGAGCTTTTGGGTGAAACCAGCCAGAAAATTATTTACTTTAGTGTCCTCCTGTCTCCATTTCCAGGAAAGAAAAATATCTTCCCCGGTTACCTTGAGATACGAGAATGTCCTGTCACAAGATGTGTACACACAACCCACAACAGTGTGAAGATTAAAACCTGTCTGGATGTGTTCCTGTGTGACTTGGTCTAGGCGATCCTGCTGTGGCAGGGGGATTGGACTGGATGATCTCTGGAGGTTGTTTCCAATCCCTAATGTTCTGTGATTCTGTGATGAGTTGCTAGACTATGCACACACCATAAAACATTTAATCTGAATACTTACTACTGTGAAGTATAAACTACTACTGATAGTTTGTGCTGTTCTAACTAACTGAATCCTGTCTGAAAAACAGTAAGCATCTTTTGAAATTGGTCTCTCTCTGGCTACAACTGTAAACATTACTATTCATTCCATAGCTCCAGGTAGTAGACTTCACATCACCTGCATGGTTGAATAAGGAGCTCCTGAAGGTAATCTCAGGGAAGAAGGAATCTTACAATTCATGGAAGAAGGGATTGGTCACTTGGGAGAACTATAGGGAAGTAGTCAGGGATTGTAGGAAAGCAACAAGGAAGGCCGAGGCCCTCTTGGAACTGAAGCTGGCAAGGGAGGTAAAACAGAACAAGAAAGGCTTCTACAAATACATCAGCAGAAAAAGGAAGAACAAGGAAGGTGCAGGGGCACTACTGAGCGAGGAGGCAGCCTTGATAACTGAGGATGCAGAGAAGGCAGAGTTGCTGATGCCGCCTTTGCTTCGGTCTTTACATCTAAGGCCGAACTCTCCTATGACCCCCAGAACTTGGATGAAGGAGAGGAAGCCTGGAGGAGGGAGTGCTCCCCACTGGTCAGCGTGG
>VXBP01004944.1:0-15678 GCA_013400115.1 Rhinopomastus cyanomelas | reverse complement strand
GGGGGGACAGGCTCTTTTCACTTACTCCCTGTGATAGGACAAGGAGCAATGGGTGTAAGTTGCAGCAGAGGAGGTTCCGCCTCAACACAAGGGGGAACTTCTTTACTGTGAGGGTCACGGAGCACTGGAACAGACTCCCCAGGGAGGTGGTGGAGTCTCCTTCTCTGGGGACTTTCAAGGCCGCCTGGATGCGTTCCTCTGTGATCTGTGTTAGATAGTTTTGTCCTGCTGCGGCAGGGGGGTTGGACTCGATGATCTCTTGGGTCCCTTCCAACCCCTAACATCCTATGATCCTATGATCCTATGACCTCCATGACTTCAGGCAAAGAAGATGGCAAGAGAGCATCCTTTCCTTTTCTTGTCATATATTTGTCTGTCTTTCTTTCTTTCAAGATGTGACCTAAATTCCAGTGAGGGGGGTCATGGAGTCTCCTTCTCTGGAGAGGTTTAAAACCTGCCTGGATGTGTTCCTCTGTGACTGGGTCTGGCAGGGGGATTGGACTAGATGATCTTTTGAGGTCCCTTCCCACCCCTAATGATTCTATGAACTTCTAGACTGGCTTCTATGGATTTCCATCTCTGTTAAAAGTATCCACCTAAAAGGAAAGGAACTAGTGTAATCATTGCTTAGGCTAATTCCATAGCCAAAAAACCCCAACCTAACTTGTACAGATAGCAGTTCACAGACATTGTTGCCACACTCAAGCTTGGCTCAATATTTAAAGCTTGATTTTACATTTTACCTAATTTTTAAGTAGTCCAGATTGCAGCATTTGGCCTCCTTTTAACCTATGTCACCCTTCCTAGCAAAACTCCACAAAAAGGAAACTCATAGGAAATTTTCTAAGCCTTGTATAGGATTATTAGAAGTTTCTCATGGTATTTTCAAATAGTATCATCCAATAACCATCACTCAAACAATAATGGGAATTTGGAGCTAGATTTCTGCAGGTATTTACTCTCTAGTGATGTAATTCATGGAACAAGACCCACCTGGATATGTTCCTGTGTGACTTGGTCTAAGTGATCCTGCTGTGGCAGGGGGATTGAACTGGGTGATCCTTCCCTTCCAATCCCTAGTGATTCTATGATTATAAAAGGGCTCAGCAACAGGATCTGAGAAATTTCACAGAATCACAGAGTCATTAGGGATTGGAAGGGACCTCAAGAGATCATCTAGTCCAATCCCCCTGACACAGCAGGATCACCTAGACCAAGTCACACAGGAACACATCCAGGTGGGTCTTAAATGTCTCCAGTGAAGGAGACTCCACAACCACCCTGGGCAGCCTGTCTTTCAGTGCAAATTGTGAGATTCCTTCACAAGACACATTCAGTCCCATATCAATCCCAAACACTGCCACCAGGAGATCATTATGTTTCTTTGACCACAGTGGTGGTAAAATTATCTGAAATGAGTCTCAGACCATGTGTAGTTTTGTCATTGCTGTAAGTACAGTCTATGGCTACTGTATCTTAGAAGATTACATTCAATTGCTGTAACTGCCCATCTCCTCTCTTTTCAAGTTCAATAAGTCTTCTCGGAATAGTGATTTCCAGACAAATAGACATTCTCAGTAATTGGAGAGGAAAGTTGAATCATCTTTGCACTTCCTGTTTTACATTAACAAGAGAGGTTTAAGAAATGATGGTCTAAGTTGCTGGCTGGCCAGACACGTCCATTTAATAGAAAAACATGAGTTCTCCAACAAATGGAGTAGAACAGAGTACGAGGCAGGTAAAGTCACAGTATCAGCAGGCGTTTCAGAGTCGCAGTCCGAACAGATACAATATTGTGGAATAAAAGAGAAGCCAGAGCAGAATGATAGAGTGGTTAAGAGTACAAAAGTCCACAAGCAACTCGTCTGAAGAAAGACTGAAAAGACTGAGATTTGTCCTTTGAAAGAAAAAGGATAAGAAGTATTGAATAACATTTCCTAAAATAGGAAAAACCTGTTGGACAATGTCTCTCGAATTCTTTTCCCTATTGCTAAAACAGGGTAAATATATTACAGGCCATTTATCCAGAGCTTCAGGACATCCAAGCCATCACAAACAGGACTTCTAAAAAAGATTATGGATTCAGCAGAACACTTACATTCACAATGAAGTTCTGATAGCCACTGAAATGGCCGATTAGTACTGGAAGTTAGTGTCTGTCTGAGTGACATGATAACGTGGATCTGGGAAAATACATCCATTTCTACCCGCTGCATTTTCTTGCACTGCTGCTAACACAGCCATTTGCCCTGATCACCCTGGTGCAGATTATTTCCAGGCAGTGAGGTGACTGTCCTTCAGAATTACACTTGTATGCCACACTGGTTCCAAAGGGCTTTGCTATTATTAATTCTGTTATCATGGGAATAAGGAAAAAGCCATTCTCCATGGAGCCTGGCACATACACAGTGGTTGTGCCAGTAGTGTTTTTGTTAGGAATGCGATTTTCTACTGAAATATGCACGTTACTACCTTCCTCAGTATGAGCACAGCTGTAACACATCTGTGCTGGCAAACACTACAGTCGATAGGGAAATAGATGCACTAGGATCAATAAAGGATAACCTTCATCCTTTTCTGTCTGCATCCTCGCAAGCATTCAATTAAGTGGTGCAATCTTTCATTGATTAACTTTACATCAATATCTAAACTTATTAACTACTGGAGAACTGGAAAGGTGTTGCTATTATCATGCAAGCCTGGACAGGGTTTTGAGCAACCTGGTAACTTGTCATCAAAATGTTAAAGTTTGCAGTCAGAAGTACAGACACAGACTCCACAACCTCCCTGGGCAGCCTGTTCCAGTGCTCTGTCACCCTCACTGGGAAGAGGTTCCTTCTCACACTGATGTGGAACCTCCCGTGTTCCAGCTCACACCCATTGCCCCTCGTCCTATCATAGGATCATAGGATCTATCACTAGATGACTTGAAGAAAGGGAAGCATATCTCACATTTGGACTCCAAGTCTTGGCTTTCAAAGTTGTCTCTTTTTCTCTGTTGCGTCTAGCTATCTCTTCTCCTCAGTGCATGGTGGATTCAGATTGCAGGCCCATCAGGCAGGTGATTTGTCTTCTCACTTTCTTGCAAGGCAGCAAATGTAATTTGGCTGCTATGTAAATAACAACAGCTGAAAGATTACCCAGCAGAGAACAAGATAAATAATTTGATGGTGGCTGCCTCAAACTCACAAGGAAATTCTGTTACAGCACCACTTTCAGTACTGAACTGCCCATGGAAGAGAGCAATTATTATTAAACCCTTCTCCTCCACCCTTTTATTTTTGTTCTATCATATTTCCAAGAAGTCTTATTTTCTCTTTTTTTAAGGGAAGCAAAGTCTAGTCTGCTGCTGCACAGCAGATACCAGCTCAGTCACTCGCAGAGGGCATGTACACAGCTTTGCAAGTGTGCACGATAATCCGTTTACAGGCAGTACCACAGCCGCGGCGCCGCGATGCCGTTTCAAGGAGGGACCAAGTTCACATCACAGTTACAGTGGCTTCTTTTCCCTTGCCCTCTTTTCAAGCTGCTGACTTAGCTTCTCGCGTCTCCTGGGGTTTTATCACTCCTTCTGCTATCCAGGAGATTCTGAATAGAGATGAGACTGAACTATTTTTAGATAGTAAGTAGATCTGTGCAAGAACTCAGCTATTTCATGTCACAGGGCTTCCTGCAGCATTTCAGCCTTCAATTTATTTGATCGCACACGCTCCAAGTTAGGCTTTGAAACCTGTGTTCGGGTAACACCAAGAATTCAAAGCAAAACTCATCTGAAAGTGCCAACACTCTGCCACAGCAGACAGGCTGCCTGAAAGGGGCAGCTCTAACTGATGTTGGCATCTGAACACAAAGCACAGTCCTCACCTGCCTCACTGTAACTTTTCACCACGTGTTACCTTGATCGAACCCAAAAATGGAGGGTTTCGCTCCGGGCCATATTGGACATTGGACTCAAAGACACCACGTAAAACTTTTTTGCTTACTTCAAAACCTACCAGGTTTTAGAATGAAAATTGTACACCCCTCCGGTCTTCAAACGAGACAAAACAAAGGTCACAGTCTGCATGTTTTTTAGAGTAAGAAGATACTTAGCAGCACATTTACGGAGAAGATTCACATCAATTAACAAATGAATTATGAAAACATCATCCTTGTGGGGTCCTGAGTATTTCCTTTGTGCTCTGTGTGGAAACCTTCTCATTTTCCTTGTTGTCCTCTCTCAGTTTGTGAGATCTACTGTTACGACTTAAGGTTGTAAGTTCTTGAGGAAGGGACAACCTTTATTCTAGATTGTCACTGCAGTGTTTGGCACGCAGAGATCAGTGTGCAGACAGCATTTAGCTTTGTGCCGTGGCACAAGTAGCAGGCTAGTTCCAGAAACACAAGCTGGGGCTGGGCCTGCTGGATGCACCATACTCAGAAGGAGATTAGTCAAACCTGAAAAGCATTTCTAATTTCCCTGCAGGATTTTGTACCAAACCTGGATGTGACAGAACATGCGTTCCCTAGCTGGCATTTACACTTGTTCCCAGGCTGCATTAAATTAAAACTCTCTCCCTCGATATTTAGCTCTAACAAAAAAAAATGCTGAAGCAGCAAAATTACTCTCCTTAGTTTCTTTTAGAATGGTTTTTAACTGAGCGCCCCATTTCCCTGCGAGGCACCCCAACTACTCACTCTGTTTGGCCTCCAGTGAAGTACTTACTGATTTCTTTTGTGCGTGATCACAAGTGGGTCAGCTACACTAACGCCTCTCCATGTCTCTTCCAGTGCTGCAGAATTGACTTTATTCCCCCCCATGCTGTATGCTGCCCCCTCAGCTATATGATTCTATGTATAGGATCCTTGTACAGGATCATATAATCACAGAATCATTAGGGACTGGAAGGGACCCCAAAAAATCCTCTAGTCCAATCCCCCTGCTACAGCATGATCACCCAGACCAAGTCACACAGGAACACATCCAGGAGGGTCTTAAAGGTCTCTAGTGAAGGAGACTCCACAATGCCCCGGGCAGCATGGTCCAGTGCTCTCTCACCTTCACTGGGAAGAAGTTCCTTCTCATATTGATGTGGAACTTCCTACATTCCAGCTTACAACCGTTGCCCCTTGTCCTATCACTAGATGACAGTGAGGAGAGCCTGGCTCCATCCTTCTGACACCCTCCCTTCAAATATTTATAGACATTAATGTGGTCACTGCTCAGTCTCCTCTTCTCCAAGCTAAAGAGACTCAGCTCCCTCAGCCTCTCCTCATAAGGACGGTGAGTAACAGGAGCAGTTATTACATACAGCTTTCAGAATAACCTCCATCTACCAGGTCGGGGCCCCAACAAATGAATTAAAATAACGGAGATGAAGTCAATGTTTCTGCTTGAAAGCCTGAGCAAATGTTCTACCCAGCTTTCTTCCTTACAGTAGGTACTGTCATTTAAGAGCATAATCCAATTTTACTTTTGAAGGATGCTCTGAACAAAGGACCTTTCTCAGCACAGCTGTTGAGAAGGAAGCTTGGAAAGCTCAAAGGAGTTGGACTCCATTCTATTCCTGACAAATTTTCTATGGCTGGTGCATGGCAAATACACACTGTGTGCAGCACGGTCCCTAGTGCTTCCTGGTGAAAATTCCCAGCCCATCCAAGCCTGTACAGACTTTCTGCAAATTAAGATTTTTTTTCTAGGATAAGGATTTATAACATTAATTATAACCACTGTGGTGGTTTGACCCTTGCTGTGGTCCCTGGGTGTGGTGGTTTGGAGGCCAGGTGCTCACCAAAGCAGCTCCATCACTCCCCCATTCTTAGATGGACAGGGGAGAGGAAAATGTAGAAAGAAGCTAGGAGGACAAGACAAAAACAGTTTAATCAAGCAAAAGCAAAAGCCATGCATAGAAGCAAAAGCAAACAATAAGATTAGTTTCTACCTCCCATCAGCAGATGATATTTAGCCATTTTTCTGGGACTCAGGGCTCCAGCACACGTAGTGGTTGCTCTGGAGGTCAAAAGCCATCAACAAATGCCCCCCACCCCACCCCCTTCCTTCTTTCCCCTCGCCTTTCTACCTGGGCTGACACCATATGGTCTGGAATATCCCTCTGGTGAGCACCCTTCTAGGTTCCACCACAAAACAAGTGCTATGAAATACGTTATGAGGAGAATCAACTCCATCTCAGCTAAACCAACTATGTACATTTTGTCACAGAAAACAATGAGTTTACAGAAAATTCTATACTCCTGAGCAGTTCAGACCGTAAGACCATGCACTCAGTGTTCAGAAAGAAAAATTCACTGCCACACCTAATTTACTTCAACCTGTAGAGACGCACTGGTCATCTGCTTCATTTGCTCTGCTGTAAACTCTTTCTGCTTCAAAGGCAGTGCAGCACAGAGCCCCATAAAAACGTACGGAGTTCTAGGCTAATAGCAAAGCTGTGAACTTCTACTGCTTCCCAAAAATGTAGATTTTGTAGAGATAGAATTAGAAATGAAGTAGCCACCCCTTCGGAAGTGTGGACACTCACAGATCATGTGTCCCTCTCAGAAATACCGGACTTCTGGCTTTTACTTTTTGCACAAGGAAAACGTTCACCGTAAAAGAGGCCAATGTCTTTTATACGTGACTTGGCAGTCCTCTTGGCTTGTAAAGAAACTTCAGGAAAAGCATATCCTATGAACCTGATGTGGTAGAGAATACTTACAGATATCATATTCTACATGCATATATTTAGAATTATAGGCTTCTTCTGTGTTGTGATTGCCACAGGTCTAAGCAAAAGTCCCATCTGCTGAAGCCTCTGCACTCTGCGTCTAAGTGGAGATAACCATGGGTACAATGTCAAGCACTAGGCATGGAATTGCAAGCTTGAGATGCAGCAAAGAGAATATACTGGCATCCTGGTGCACAGAGATACATCAGCATCAGATCCCGTACTCGTGGACTAAGAACAGACTGTTTATGAGATAAGGTGACTGACATCCTTAATTACAGATGCATACCTCTAGATAAAAGAAGATTATTATTTGCATAACTTGATTGCTTACTCAAATATTATGCAGTTCCAGAGAGAATAAAAAGACTTTAATAACTTTGAGACCAAGCAGCAACTTTTTTTGCTGCTACTCTTTTCAATACTTTTTGTGGAATCACAGAATCACTCTGGTTGGAAAAGACCCCTAGGATCATTGAGTCCAACCATCTACCCAACCTTACAAGTTCACAACTAAACCCTCAACACCTCATCCAAATGATTCTTAAACGCATCCAGGGATGGCGACTCAACCACCTCCCTGGGAAGACCATTCCAGTGCCTGACCACCCTTTCCGTGAAAAAATTCTTTGTGATATCAAATCTAAACCTCCTCTGTTGTAACTGGAACCCCTTCCCTCTTGTTCTATCACTAATGGCTTCTGAGAAGAGACCAGCACCAAACCCTCCACAACATCCTTTCAGGTAGTTGTAGAGAGTGCTAAGATCCCCCCTCAGCCTCCTCTTCTTCAGACTAAAGAGCCCCAGCTCTCTCAGTCTTTCCTCATAAGATTTATTCTCCAGGCCCTTCACCAGCTTAGCTGCCTGACTGCACCTGCTCCAGCACCTCCACATCTCTCTTGTGTCGAGGTGCCCAAAACTGGACACAATACTCAAGATGTGGCCTCACCAGTGCCAAATACCAGGGGATGATAACTTCCCTACTCCTGTGGGCCACACTATTTCTAATACAAGACAGGACACCATTTGCCTTCTTGGCCACCTGGGCACACTGCTGACTCATATTCATCTTCCTATCAATCAGACACACACATCCCCCACACCCCCCCTACCCCGCCCCAGTCCCTCTCTGCCAGATGTCTCTCCAGCCACAGCTCCCCAAGCCTGTAGCATTGCAGGGGGTTGCTGTGGCCCAAGTGCAGGACCTGGCACTTGGCCTGATTGAAGCTCCCGCCATTGACGTTGGCCTATTCCTCCAATCTATCCAAGTATCTCTCAAGAGCCTCCCTACCCTCTGGCAGATGAACACTCCCACCTAACTTGGTGTCATCTGCAAACTTACTAATGAAAAGCACATGGTACAATATCTTGCAAGAGAAATCTGTCCTAAGACACATGTATTTCTACATAACTGGATACACATGTTCAAAGATGGGCACCTCCACACTCTGGAAAAGGAGAACAAGAGCAAGACTTTAAGTAGATAGTCTCTGAATTTCTCCCATCACTTGATGGGCAGTTGGCTACGCTGTGTTTAACATGTTTGTTACCCCATCACTTATAGATTCATTCTTTGCAAGTGGCAATTAAAAAAAAAAAACAAAACAAACCAAAAGGGAGCAGAGAGACAGGGGTAGGATTGATTTAGGTTCTTTTTCCCAATTCTTTCCTTCAGCCTTTTGCTAATGAGATACACAGCAAAATTACATCACTCCTGCATTATTTAACAACATGCCCTCTGGAATTTCTACAGCTTGATCTTAGATTACTTGGGAGGCTGAAATCAGGGTACCCATAGGCACTTTAAATTTCAGAACTTACTGAAATCATGTGCATTTTTTTCTGTGGCCATTAGTTTTGAATATCATAGAATCATAGAATGATGATGGATTGGAAGGGACCTTGAAAGATCACCAAGTCCAATTCCCCTGCAACAGCAGGATCATCTAGACCAACTCACAGAGGAACACATCCAGGAGGGTCTTAAACGTCTCCAGTGAAGGAGACTCCACAACCTCCCTGGGCAGCCTGTTCCAGTGCTCCATCACCCTCACCGGGAAGAAGTTCCTTCTGGTATTTCTATGGAACCTCCTATGTTCCAGCTGACACCCATTGCCCCTCGTCCTATCACTACATGACACTGAGAATAGCCCAGCTCCATCCTCCTGACACCCACCCCTCACATATCTATAGACATGAATGTAGTCTCCCCTCAGTTTCCTCTTCTCCAAGATAAAGACACTCAGCTCCCTCAGCCTCTCCTTGTAAGGGAGGTGCTCCACTTCCTTCATCATCCTCGTTGCCCTAAGCTGGACTCCCTCCAGCAGCAACACATCCCTCTTGAACTGAGGAGCCCACAACTGGACTCAATATTCCAGGTGTGGTCTCACCAGGACAGAGTAGAGGGGGAGAAGAACCTCTCTTGATCTGCTAATCACCCCACTTCTAATCCACCCCTAGGATGCTGTTGGCCCTCTTGGCCACAAGAGCACATTGCTGGCTCATAGTCATCTTGTTGTCCACCAGGACCCCCAAGTCCCTTTCCCCTACACCACTCTCCAACAGGTCAGTCCCCAGCCTATACTGGTACATGGGGTTGTTCTTGCCCAGATGCAAGACTCTGCACTTACTCTTGTTACACCTCATTAGATTTTTCTCAGCCCAGCTCTCCAGCCTGCCATAGGCAGATACGGGCTGCCATTAACTGCAAAGGACAAAGACTCTCACACAGGCAGAGCCAGGTTCTGCAGGGCACTATTTTCTGCTGCCTGAAGCCTGAGTGTGCCGTGAGTGAGGGAAACTGTGCAGCCTCCCTCCATGATCTGCTATTGATGGTCACTGGGAGCTCTAGAGGGTGGCACTAAAATTGTCTTGGCCATTCATTCATCCTTCTGCTCAGCTGAGACCGCAAGCATGTGCTGTGGCTGTTCCCTGGAACTCAGCTGAAGCACAGCAAGCCAGTAGTGAACCTGTATGTGTGCATTCCTATTACTGGCCGGCACACGCACGTCTGTACCCACACAGCAACATCACCCAGTACAGCAGCATCAAGTCCTGAGAACAGCCCTTCGCTGCTGAGCACTCCGATGTGACACGGAACCTGCTCAACCAGCAGAGGAAGCCAGTCCCACAAAGGAAGGTCAGATGCTGTCGGTTCTATCTAGAGATTGCTCTCTTGGCCATCTGTCAGGAGCTGCCGTATTACAGAGGGAAGAAAAGGTGTCTTCTCAGATAACTAAAACCTAAACCAGACAGACCACTTCTCTTTACAGACCAACTTGAAGGGAAAAGGAAAGCAGAGAAGTCGCAGGAGAGCTGGTATAGTGTGTTTCTTGTGTTCCAAAGCCTTGCTGACTTGGGCAGCTTGTACTGCACACTCGGGTTTGGAGTAATCTTCAAAATCATGGGCTTTACAGCCATGTAACCAGAAAGCCCTGAAGTACACACACAGCACTTTCATGGGGTGTTTTCCTTCCTGTGGAGAAAAAAACTGAAATGTAGTGCTCTGCTCTAAAAAAACTCATATTTGGTTCTCAATGTTTTCTTACTGAAAGGGGTTACTGTCCCAAGGCTGTCTTGTCAGGGGCAGCAAGAAGATGCAGCCAAGGACAAGACTGACACTGCAAATCCCTTGTTGTTTTACATTCCTTTAATAAGGCAATTTAAAAGTCTAGCTTAGTATTTCCTTTCTAAAATTATTAAAATCAATATCCTAACCTTTCACCGCTCTACCGTGTGTAGCACTGGCTTTATTAGAATGAAAATTATGGGCCTTCATCCTGCCATTTGTTTGTGTAGGATAGTTCATCTCATTTACCCTGACAGCTGTTTTCCTTAGCAGACTGTTCTTTATCCCCCCAGCTGGACGCTGATGCAGGGTTCCTGTCTCTGAGCTGTCTCACTGCAATGCAAACTCTGCACAATCACTCAAGGCCAATGGGTGGCAGCAAATACAAAATCAATACGCAGAAAACAAAGGCGCAGCAGCAGAGCCGCACAGCGACATGTGAGTGCCTGCCTGACTCCCTTGAGAGGCACGGACGCTGTGTGTGTATATGGCGAGAGAAGGCTATAGACTCCAGGGCAATAGAAACCCCAAAGTACTGGCAGATCAACAAGGAACAATCAGAAATGCATAGGTGAAATGAAAAAAATTCCCTATAACTACAAGCTGGGCTTATGGAGAGAAATGTACACGCTTTCAGAATTGTAGACACGCAAAAGGATCTGTTTCCACAGAGTAAATTATTTTAAAAATGGGAGCAATATCTGTCTTCTTCTGGATGCTCTTATAGGCTCAGTGACACAACCGAGTGGATACGAAGGTCTGGAACTGCTGCCATCCTACCCTCACCAAGCCTAATTCCAACAGAGACTATTGCCCAGGATTCAGACCTTACAATCATCTTTCCCAAAGGCTACAGCAGCACAGTAATATCACACAGCAGAACAAATGAGCTTTACATGTAATTGTCACTAAGGAAGATGTATTTCTGACAGAGGCAGAACCAGCGCAGCCAGTTCTGTCACCCTTCCCATGAAATGATGCCTCAGGCACATCAGGTGCAAGCTGAGTGCAGGATCCGTTGCACGTAGTGTGTAGGTTAGGAATTAACAGTTAAGAATTAATATATAGAAATTTGTCTTCTTTCAGTCCTTATCCTGTAGCTATAGCTTGTGTTCCGGTGATTCTCCAATGTCTTTCTTTGCTTCTCAATCCATCTCAAAATAGCCAGACTCTCACTGACCCAGAAGTTCAATTGGTCTAGGTGATCCGGCTGTGGCAGGGGGATTGGACTAGATGATCTTTCGAGGTCCCTTCCAGTCCCCAATGAATCTATGATTCTATGATATTGACATATTTCCTACTAGGACAGAATAAAGCACCTTGCTTATTCAGCAGTGTGCATTACCTGCAGATACAGACGTGAGGAAGTTTAATTCCAGTTTTTAATTTTCTAAAGACCTTGGTGTTTCAGCTCTGCTAGTGACTGTTCCCTCTTCCCTGACAATTCACATCACCCCATGATCCCCCCAACACTAACAAGGGCCTAGAATTTGTAGAGGAACTGGATGAATTTCTGAGCCACTTCAGAAGGCAATGCACACAGTAGTATTATCTGTGGATCGCTTCTTAGACATGTTACTAGAAAGGGACATGTGTAATGCAAATGTGTCTGGCTTTCGTGGTTCTGAGCTGCATTTCTTACAAGCTCAAGTGTTTCAAAGAGATAGATAGACAGATGTATAGATAGATAGATAGATAGATAGATAGATAGATAGATAGATAGATAGATAGATAGACAGATACATACACAGACAGATAGATGGATAGATACATGGGCATGGACAGAGGCATTGAGTGCACCCTCAGCAAGTTTGCTGACGACACCAAGCTGTGTGGTGCAGCAGACACACTGGAGGGCAGGGATGCCATCCAGAGGGACCTGTGCAGGCAGGAGAGGTGGACACAAGCCAACCTGATGGAGTTCAACAAGACAAAGTGTAAGGTCCTGCATCTGGGTGGAGGCAATCCTAAGCACAAATACAGGCTGGCCAGTGACTGGCTGGAGAGTAGCTCTGAGGAAAGAGACTTGGGGGTGCTTGTGAACGAAAAGCTCAGCATGAGCCAGCACTGTGCACTTGTGGCCCGGAAGGCAAACTGGATTCTGGGCTGCATCAGGAGAAATGTGGCCAGTTGGTCGAGGGAGGTGATTATTCCCCTCTACTCCACTCTGGTGAGACCCCACCTGGAAGACTGCGTCCAGTTCTGGAGCCCTTATTGCAAGAATCATAGAATCATAGAATCATCATGGCTGGAAAGGACCTCCAGGGTCATTGAGTCCAACCTTGTCTCCTTGACCATATCCTTAAGCGCCGCATCCACTCGTTCCTTAAACACCTCCAGGGATGGTGACATCACCACCTCCCTGGGTAATCCATTCCAGTATCTAATCACCCTCTCAGTAAAGAATTTCCTTCTAACATTCAATCTAAACCTCCCCTGACGCAACTTGAGGCCATTTCCCCTTGTCCTAGGATGTGGAGATGCTGGAGCGAGTGCAGAGGAGGGCCACGAGGATGATCAGAGGGCTGGAGCAGCTCTCCTATGAGGCCAGACTGAAAGAGTTGGGGCTGTTCAGTCTGGAGGAGGCTCTGACGTGACCTTATTGTGGCCTTCCAGTATCTGAAGTGGGCCCACAAAAAGGCTGGGGAGGGGCTTATTAGGATGTCAGGTAGTGACAGGACTAGGGGGAATGGAGCAGAGCTGGAGAGGGGTAGATTTAGAGTGGATGTGAAGAGGGAGTTCTTCACTGTGAGAGTGGTGAGAGCCTGGAATGTGTTGCCCAGGGAGGTGATGAAGGCCCCATCCTTGGAGGTGTTTAAGGCCAGGCTGGATGAGGCTCTGGCCAGCCTGATCTAGGGTGGGGTATCCCTGCCCATGGTGGGAGGGAGTTGGAACTGGATGATCCTGTGGTCCCTTCTAACCCAGACTGACTGTATGACTTGGTCTGGGTGATCCTGCTGTGTCAGGGGAATTGGATTAGATGATATTTCAAGGTCTCTTTCAATCCTTAATGATTCTATGATTCTACACATAAATAGATACTTAGACAGATGATAGATAGATGGATAGATGGATAGATAGCTAGATAGATAGATAGATAACAAAAACCCACACACGACTCGCACTCAAAACTCCACAAAACAATATTCGTGATACAGGTACAAAAGCGACTTTTCCTCCACTCAGTAAAGAAGCTGTTTCACTCCTTTATGTATTCAGTGATTAATTCTCCACTGGTGAAGGATTCTGTTGCAGGTGGCCCTTCAGAACACTCAAGAGTTTTTAAAACTACAGACTCCCAGAATTACCAATTTTATTGATGTGAAAAAGTTTTCAAAATTTTTAATGCTTGCATTGTTTAGGGGTCACCTATTGCCACTGAGTTTTCAACCAAGTTCATGGAGAGTTTTTATCTTTGATCAGTGATAGAGTGTGGCAAAGTACAGGCCTGTGGTAGGAAGCTGCTGAGACAGTTTATTACTTGCTCATAACCAACTCTGTTCTGTGGAGCATCACAACCTCTACTATTAAACCAGTTCATCCTGGAAGGATTTCTCTTCTTTCATTAAAGGAATCCAAGCTGTTTGGCATAAATAGCTATGACAAAGTCATTTTTCCTGCCCTTGAAAGTGAGATTTCTCTGGCCTTAATCTGTTCTGCATCTTGCCACATGTAAACTTACCCACTTTTCCACTTCCATTTCACCCACGAAAGCATACACACCACACCTGAAAGAGTGTGGAGTCCTATTCCACAGTTCAAAAATTTAAACAAACATTGGAAAATACAGTATTTTATGTCTTCTTGCACCACACAAGTATTTTAAGCAAAACCAAAATAAACTGAGGATGTTAGGTTTCGCACTCCTAGATAACTTCAAAACCCAGCATTTCCACCCGAGACTGCTGAGGCAGCTGGCGGTGGAACTTGCCAAGGGTCTTTCCATCACTTATCAGAAGTTCTGGTTAACAGGAGAGGTCCTAGATGATGGGAAACTTACCAATGTGATACCCATCTACAAGGAGGGCAGAAGGGACGATCCAGGGAACTACAGGTCTGTCAACCTGACAGACAGATTATGGAACAATTAATCTTGGAGGCAATCACATGGCAAGTGCAGGAAAACAGGGAGATCAAACCCAGTCAACACTTGTTCATGAAGGGCAAGTCCTGTTTAACCAACCTGATCTCCTTCTATGATCTGGTTCCCACCCAGTGGATGAGGGAAAAGTGGTGGATGTTGTCTACCTGGACTTCACTCACAGAATCACAGAATGTTAGGGGTTGGAAGGGACCTCAAAAGATCATCTAAGTCCAACGCCCCCACTGCTGGAGCAGGGTCAGCCTATATCACCTGGTGTACCCAGACTGTTTACAAACCAGACCTGACCCTGCTTAGCTAATCCAACATTCCATCTCTATGCTATGTCTCCTCATCATTAAAGTTAAGCAGGAGTGTTGATCTGCTGGAGGGTAGAGAGGTGCTGCAGAGAGATTTGGACACGCTGGAGCAATGGGCTGAGGCCAGTGGGATGAGGCCGCAGGAGGGATGAGTGACAAGTCATGCACTTCGGTCACAATAACCCCCAGCAACTACAGGCTGGGAAAGAGTGGCTGGAGAGCTGCCTGTTGGAAAAGAACCCAGGGGATGTGGCTGACAGCCAACTGAACAGGAGCCAGCAGAGTGCTCACGTGGCCAAGAAGTCCAGTGTCATCTGGCCTGGATCAGGAACAGAGTAACCAGCAGGAGTAGGGAGGTGATGGTACCTTGAGTACTCTCTCCAGTTTTGGGAGCCACAGTGTAAGAAGGACATTGAGATGCTGGAGTGGAGCCAGAGAAGGGCAGTGAGGCTGGGGAGAGGGCTGGAAAACAGGCCCAGTGAAGAGCTGCTGAGGGAACTGGGGTTATTTAGAGAAGTCTATTGCTCTCTACAGCTACCTAAAAGGAGGTTGTAGAGAGGCTGGTGCTGGTCTTTTCTCTCAAATGACTAATGACAGGACGAAGGGAAATGACCTCACATTGCATCAGGGGAGGTTTAGATTGGATCTTAGGAAGAAGTTACTTACCGAAAGAGTTGGTGGACACTGGACCAGGCTTCTCAGGGAGATCATAAGATCATAGGATCATAGGATGTTAGGGGTTGGAAGGGACCCAAGAGATCATCGAGTCCAACTCCCCTGCCGCAGCAGGACAAAACTATCTAACACAGATCACAGAGGAACGCATCCAGGGGGGCCTTGAAAGTCCCCAGAGAAGGAGACTCCACCACCTCCCTGGGGAGTCTGTTCCAGTGCTCTGTGACCCTCACAGTAAAGAAGTTCCCCCTTGTGTTGAGGCAGAACGAACCTCCTCTGCTGCAACTTACACCCATTCTCCTTGTCCTATCACAGGGAGCAAGTGAAAAG
>VXBP01004943.1:12534-36925 GCA_013400115.1 Rhinopomastus cyanomelas | reverse complement strand
TAGATAGATAGATAGATAGATAGATAGATAGATAGATAGATAGATAGATAGATAGACAGATGATAGATAAACTCAGTCACATCAAATCAAGGACCTTCCCAATACTCAGTGTTTTCTACACTGGAACTGCACAGGAAAAAAACAGTGATGGATGAGACATTTGCGGTCCTCAGTCCGTGATTCCAGGACATCAGAGCGTTCAGAGTGTGTGCTGGTTCAACTGCCTTGGAGAGCCGGCGCAAGCTCCTTGTTTTTACGGAAGAGCATTTGTAATAGCAACCACTAAGCTAATAAGACCGGTTCAATTTCAGTCTGAGCCAAGAGCACAATCCAATTTTGTGTTTGCTCTTAAACCCCTCTTAACATGCGAACTCTCTGAGCTCGTGTGCTGCAGGGATTGATTCCGTGCGGCTCCTGAGTAAATATGTCGTTTGCGCTACCTGAACGGAGGAGGGCTGTGAGCTCCGACGTATATTTGCTCTCGCGCAGACTCTGGTCTGAAGGAGTTGCATCTTACCTAATAAAAGATAAAAACACAGCAATAGGCTTGTTGTCTGGGGTGACTTTGGGAGCAGAGCAGAAGGTCAGGTCACAGTTCTGAAGGTGCCTATTACTTGCAGAAGGCACGGAGCGGAAAGACACCACAAATCCCTGTCTTGTTTCACCTGTGCTGACTTCCCGTATTGCCTTGTGTTTCAGGTCCCTTAATGGATCCGGTCTGTACCCACTGTTACTTTCTGCCTCCTCATTCCCATCATCTAATCACAGCCACTTTACCAGTTCATCTCCGAAGCTCGCTGTGACAGCAGCTTGCCGTGAGGTTGTGCTGCATCTCACGTCTTGGTAATTGCCAAGCACACCTCTTCATCTCAGAGCTATGTGATGTGTAAGAAAGGCCCAGGTGATGGTGCCTCTCACCCCCAGAACTGCAGCTCTATTACCCAACATAGTTGTTCCGTGTTGGAATGTCAGTGGCTTTTGAAATGACATCTCTCACGTTTCTACCAGTAGTTCCCAATTCACTGTTCCTGATGCTTGACCCAGTATAACTGACCGCAAAACACAGTGGAAGGAATATCTGCGCAGCTCAGTCATCCCTTTCATGCCACATCCCTCGCGTGCAAGACCTCATTTAGGCAGCCCCTGCTTTACCTGAGCCCCCGCGTTGAGTGCTTCCTATCAACAGAAGTGTTTGAGCCAGGCAGCCCACTGGCTACGCGGCCCTCAGCGTAATTTGAACTTGTGAAGGCAGCCTCGACAGTCTGAATTACTTTATTGAGTGTCTTGACTGATCGTTGTGGGTACCTGCCACATACTACTCTCACTGTGCTCCCCTCAGAGTCCACACAACTTCTGCAGCGGTCCTGCAGGACTGCCAGATCTTCCTGATGGCTTCCAAATTTTCCGAGAGGAAAACTGAAGCAGCGTGAAACCCAACTCGGGACACAGGACCAACATGGAGTCTTTCTGTTGGTCAAAGCTGTCAAACTGAGGCAACTGTAGGCCTGTGAAAGAATAGTCCTGGGAGAAGAAGTCTGTGTTTGGCCAGTGTAGGTGGTTGAACCCCAGCAGTGCCATCTCTGCTGCACGTTGTGTGCGGGAGCAGGCGGGCGCTTCCGTGCAGCTCTGCCATGGCGCTACTCACGTGGGCGTAACTCAGAAAGAAGAGCTGGTTGTGTGTGAAGTCGAGGCCTGGCAGCAAGGGCTCTTCTTCTCCCCCCCTTTTTTCTGCAATCCATCTCCTGTACGCCTGATGAGACCGAGATGTCAGGTGCTTTCCAACAACATGGAGCCTAACCACAGCTTTTCCATGGTTTTCTGTTGTTGACGCTGTTTTACGCCTTTAATCTACTCACCCTGAAAGCCTCTCGCAAACCTCCGTTGTCTGCAATGTTTTCTGCCAAAGTCCTCTTGCCTTTCACCTGGCACAACGAAAGAACAGCAGTCTTTATACTAATTTCTGAATGTCTGGACAGGTTCCTGTGTGACTTGGTTTAGGTGATCCTGCTGTTGCAGGCGGATTGGACTAGATGATCTTTGGAGGTCCCTTCCAATCCGTAATGATTCTATGATTCTATGATTCTATGATTCTATGGTCTTGCTCTGGCAGGGGGATTGGACTGGATGATCTTTTGAGGTCACTTCTAATCCCTAATGTTCTGTGATTCTGTGATTCTGTGAGTAGAGGATGCAGTATGTGTTTTCTCCTGAAAATTAAGATTAATGTCTCAGAAAACATGACTGTAATTTCAGCTATAGATTTCTGGAAGCGTGGGATTTATCCCATCCATCCTTCTCTTTGGACACGTATGTAATTGCACCTCTTCAGGGAATCATAGAATCACAGAATCATTGGAGATTAGAAGGGACCTCAAAAGATCATCCAGTCCAATCCCCCTGCCACAGCAGGATCACCTAGACCAAGTCACACAGGAACATATCCAGGTGGGTCTTAAACATCTCCAGTGAAGGAGACTCCACAACCTCCCTGGGCAGCCTGTTCCAAGGCTCTGTCACCCTCACTGTGGAGAAGTTCCTTCTCAATATTTATGTGGAGCCTCCTGTGTTCCAGCTCACACCCATTCCCCCTTGTCCTATCACTAGATGCCATGGAGAAGAGCCTGAGTCCATCCTCCTGACAGCCACCTGTCACATATTTATTGACATTAATGAGGTCACCCCTCAGTCTCCTCTTCTCCAAGCTCAAGAGACCCAGCTCCCTCAGCCTCTCCTCATAAGGGAGGGAAGACCTTAGCTTAGATAGACAATGGAACAGGAAACAGTCCCTTACATTTTCCTTCTCTGTGAGCTACTGCTACCTGACTGCCTTCATCTGAGACACAAGCTGGATCTGCGGGCACATGCGGAAGAGGTCACAAGAGCTGAATCGGAAATGCTGTGAGCTTGATGTGCTGCACATGCACTTACAGCTCTGATAAATACCAGGTGGGTTGGCTGACATCATCCATAAAACTTGATGTTATAGTCTTCTCTTTAAAGAGAGGAACTGCTCAGTTTTCATTGCAGGCCTCATTTTCAGAAGGCATCTAGCACACTCACAAGCCCTGCTGAGTGGCTTCATTCTTTGACTCCAAAATGCTGTGATGGGGACAAGTGGTTGAACCCTGCCACCAGGGTGTGGCTGGTGGCATGTGATTGGCCTAATCGGATCTGACAGACTATTTTTGTCACACTTACTCACTTCAAAACATGATTTGTTGTGAGAAATTACCTTGGTAGCCTAATACCCCAATACATGGGGATTTATAGCAAGATTTTTAGGAAGCAAACAAAGCCTCCTCATTTCAGTCGCGGGTGCTTTACGTACGTGTAAGCCAGCTCTCTTCCAGTAGTAGTTGCTGTATTGATTAATCATGCATTTTGTTTTCTCTTTAAATTTGTCTTCTGAGTCAGTTGTCCACCATGGGTCTAAATTTCCATGTTTGTCATATTTCCGACCTTAAAAGAGAAAGAAAACGTGTTTTTGTAGGGGGGAAGCACCGTGTTTTCCAAGCCTCAGAACGTGTCAGCTGTACACAAGAGAGAGGTGAATGTGTTCATGTAAGGGTGAGTGCAGGATTGCTAAGATCAGTGAGCAAACCCTTGATCCCAGACATGTCAGTGGTGAAAATCTGTTGCTCCATTTATTAGCAGAATTCTATTTTCAAGGAAAATAAAAATAACTAATGGATTCTATAGCACTTTGTCTCATTATGTAGTCCAAGAGACTTATGAGCTTCCTTGTGAGTAGAAGAGTGGGTGTCTTGCACAGAATCACAGAACATCAGGGATTGGAAGGGACCTCAAAAGATCACCCAGTCCAATCCCCCTGCCACAGCAGAATGACCTAGACCAAGTCACAGGAACACATCCAGGCAGGTCTTAAACATCTCCCGGGAAGGAGACTCCACAACCCACATGGGCAGCCATTCCAGGGCTCTGTCACCCTCACTATGAAGAAGTTCCTTCTCAATATTTACGTGGAACCTCCAATGTTCTGGCTCACACCCATTGACCCTTGTCTTATCACTAGATGACATTGAGAAGAGCCTGGCTCCATCCTCCTGACAGCCACCTGTCACATATTTATTGACATTAATGAGGTCACCCCTCAGACTCCTCTCCTCCAAGCTCAAAAAACCCAGCTCCCTCAGCCTCTCCTCCTAAGGAGGTGTTCTACTTCCTTTCATCCTCTGCCCATGTGCTTTTGCTTCTGCAAACTTGGTGATAACTTTTTTATTATTAATTAATTACATAGTGGACCATTTCCCCTTGTCCTGTTGCTGGCCATTAGGGAGAACAGACTGACCCCCACCTCTCTACAACCTGCTTTCAAGTAGTTGCAGACAGCAATAAGGTCTCCCCTCCATCTCCTCTTCGCCAGGCTAAAAAAACCCAAATAATACTAAAACCAAAGCTCATCCAAATCAGCTTTCTAATCTGTCGACTTCGTAAAGAAACCCAGAACGTGAACGTTCCTGGTGTGTGGACAAGTACTCACCATTGCTGTCAAACCCGTGAGTAAACTCGTGGCCAACAATCACTCCTATGGCACCATAGCTCAGTGACCTGTGACATACAGAAGAGTTTCCTCAGAAGATGTCCACATCCACGACAATTCACAGACCGATGGCCTCAGGATGTACCGTTGGGTCATTAAATTGTGAGGGTCAGGGGGAAGGGTCTGAACCTCACAGCTACATAATTTGGACTGACAGTCGCTGAATGTCTGGCTGCTAAACCCTTCACTGCTTGAAAACAGCGCTGAATATAAAACTAAAAAGCATGGTCATTTGTCCTTCTAATCAAACCCCTCACTAGCATCATATGAGCTCCAAGATGCATCCTTCAGCTGCTGGCACTGTGTGTCTTCCAACCGAGAACAAATCTGTAGGGAAAACCCATCTCTTAGCGTCGTCATTAGAAGGGACCAGATGAAAGGCTGCAGCAGGTTTCCATGATGCCAGCAGCTCTGTGTCCTTCTGGAACTGGACACCATATTCCAAATGTGGTCTCACCAGGGCAGAGTACAGGGGGAGGAGAACCTCTGTTGATCTGCTAACCAGCCCCTTTCTGATCTACCCTAGGATACTGCTAGCCTTCTTGGCCACAAGGGCATATTGCTGGCTCCTGGTCATCAAGCTCTCTTCCTCCTCTTCACATCTCAGACATAGCTGGACAAAGATGGAGGGGGCTAGATGCAGCCCATCTGGTACCATATTAAAGGGAATTTTCTAGGGCTGGAGAGGACCAGAGGACTGTAAGGAAATTAGCAACACAGGTGGTTCGAGGTCTCTGTTTCAATGTACTGGGAGCTGAAGGCTAGTGACTCTGAATGATGGCATTGGAATGGCATTTCACTTCATGTACTGCGATGTAACACGATGACTCGGCTTCCCTTTCTGCAGACAGATGCACTGTTTTGCAGTGGTTCTGCTAGAATGGGCACTACAGACCACTGAATGTGACATACTTGCTAACTCCGTTTGCCGGCGGGTGCTGAGGGCTTGTCGAGGTCAGCTCTGGTCCAGCGCCATGTACGGCTTCTCTTAAGCAGACCGAACGCAGAGACAGAGCATCTCAAGGACAAAAGCAATCTGTTGTCTGCTGTGCAGCAGCTACCTCTGTTTACCACATTTCACACTCTGCTGTGTACTCAAGCCAAACCAATCTAAGCTAACGCAACCTTTAAAGAGGAGGAGTGAGCAAAGTACAAGTCCTTGCAAGAACCACAGCTTTAGTGCTGCGGCAGGAGGTCAGGCTACGAAGAAATCTCTTCAGAAAGCAGAGCCGGAACAGACCTGCATTAACCACAGCAGCAAATAAGTTGCCCTGAACAAGAAAAGACTTTCTTCTACCCCAAACTGCCACTTAGAAAGTCACCTGGCTCAAAAGAATCCTCTCTGAATGCAAAGTCCTTGGTTCCTGAACAGAACACATCTCCCCACACACATTGCCCAGTGTTCTGAGGACGAGAACACGTCCAGAGTGGAAGTCGGCAAACTCGAAAATGCGTAACGAGCTCGGCAGTTTACTAACAAAGATGTGCTACGGGTCTGCTTCACCGGGGACCAGCTCTACGGAGCCGCAGCAGAACTTCTCGGAACTGTTCGTGGTCTCACCATCCCTTGAAATAGAAAGTCATCGACCTATGCAGAGACGGCACATTTCTCAGCGTTAAATGGATGCGACTGAGAATTGCTCTTCCCAGGCCATGGCAGCACACGGGAGTCACGGCTCAGGCAACCACTTACACGCAGGCTGATGTTCTTGTGCACTTCAGAAGGCATGGAAGAAGGCCCTCTGCTAGTCACAGTCACTAGCAGAAAGGGAATAATGAACGGACAGTAAACAGCTTCTCAGGGTATTGACTGCTGCTCAGGTCTGCAATTCCTTCTAATCACAGAATCACAGAACATCAGGGATTGGAGGGGACCTCAAAAAATCATCCAGTCCCATCCCGTTGACACAGCAGGACCCCCTAGATCCAGTCACACAGGAACACGTCCAGGTGGGTTTTAAATATCTCCAGAGAAAGAGACTGGGCAGCCTGTTCCAGTGCTCTGTCACCCTCACTGTGAGGAAGTTCTTTCTCATATTGGTGTGGAACCTCCTCTGTTCCAGCTCACACCCGTTGCCCCTTGTCCTATCACTAGATGACACTGAGCAGAGCCTGGTTGCATCCTCCTGACACCTGCTTTTCACATATTTACAAACATTAATGAGGTCACCCCTCAGTCTCCTCTTCTCCAAGCTCAAGAGACCCAGCTCTGTTTAAACTGTCGCTGTTCACCTGACTGAGAAGCAGAACTGTATGCTCATTATATTTTGCTCAACAAGATGCTCCACTCCCTTCATCATCTTCGTTGCTCTGTACTGAGCTCTCTCTAACAGCTCCGTGTCCTTCTGGGACTGAGGGGCCCAGAACTGGACACAAGATTCCAGATGTGGTCTCCCCAGGGCAGAGTAGAAGGGGAGGAGAACCTCTCTCCATCTACTAACCACCCCTGTTCTGATCCTCCCCAGGAGGCCGTTAATCATAGAATCATTAGGGATTGGAAAGGACCTTGAAAGATCATCCAGTCCCATCCCCCTGCCACAGCAGGATCCCCTAGATCAGTCAAACATCCAGGTGGGTTACTTGCCATGTGCACACTGCTGCATCTGCATGCTGCAGCACTGAAACACTTCCACTCAGGAACACTTAATTAGCAAATCCTGTGAGAAATCAGTCCTCAGCTGAAGGCAACAGCAACACATCCAGCTCCCAAGGGTAACAAGAGCTGTTGCACAAGGCAGCGGTTTTCAAGGAGTATTTCAACATTAAAGGCAGGATGCAGCAGGGACGAGGACACGACAGAGGGTCCACGCTGTCCCTGCAGAGGAACAACACAGGGCTCCTGTGCACTGCCTGCTGATAGCTTTCAGCAGCACAGCCTCCTTCTCCGTACCTTCTTCTTTGTCTGGAAGGCTTTCCCGTAGCTCTCCCTGTGATTCCTGGGTGTATGAAGTTCCTGGGTGCAGCACTTACCTTGGATACTCTGTTCCCCAGAAGAAAGGCTTCTGCAGTTCTCCTGCTGGGAATCCTGCAAGAGCAAACCCAGTGGTGAGGTCCCTAGCTCACTGCAGCTGCATACACTCACAGGGCTCAAACGTTTGGAGCTCTGAAGGAAATCTGTGAAGACACCTGTTTTTGCAGGAAACTTTCATCTTCATTTTCTAAAGGAAAAAACTCACTAGATCCCTCAAGAAGTAAAACAAACAAAAATCTAAAGAAAAGGTTATTTTATACATCTATAGATGTACTGAGCACTGAGGAGGCTCCACCTTGAGTACTGGGTCCAGTTTGGGGCACCTCAGCACAAGGGAGACATCGAGGTGCTGGAGCGAGGGCAGAGGAGGGCAACAAAGCTGGGGAAGGGCCTGGAGAATCAGTCTGCTGAGGAGAGATGGAGAAAGTTGGGGCTGTTTGGTTTGAGGAAGAGGAGGCTCAGGGGAGACCTGATCACTCTCTACAGTTATCTGAAAGGACACTGTAGATATGTTGGTGCTGGGCTCTTCTCACAGGTCATTAGTGACAGAAGCAGAGGGAAGGGCTTCAAGCTCCAACAGGGGAGGGTTAGATTGGACATCAGGAAAAAGTTCTTCCTGGAGAGAGTGGTCAGGGACTGGACTGGTCTGCCCAGGGTGGGGGTTGAATCACCATCCCTGGATGAGCTTAAAAGATGCTTAGATGTGGTGTTGGGGGATGTGGTTTAGGGGTGACCTTGTAGAGTAGGGCTGATGGTTGGACTGGATGATCTTGGGGGTCTTTTCCAACCGGAATGATTCTGTGATTCTATAGAGTTTAAAAAGGAGGAAATGAAGCCCGCATGTAAGGGTCACGCATCGTCTCGCCTGCGACCATAATTAAATAAAAGAAGTTGCTGGTCATTAGTAAATAAAGACAATTGAAAACGAGGGCTCGCTTAAGAACACTTAAAACTCACTTAATAACAGGGCTCAGATAGTGTTCAGTCCAAATCTGTTAGGTTCATTAACCTCCTGGAAACTAATGGTGCACTCGAAAGTACTTCATCAATAACCTTCCAATTAGTCTAGCTCTTAAGGGAAGAAAGAGTGGCCCTGTACAGAGTCCTCTCATCCTCCCCAGTCACAAGCACCGCGTGCTGTTTGACACCACTTCCCTGGCTCCTGGCAAGACAAGAGGTCTCCCTTCAACTCGGAGCACCAGCAAGCTGCCAGAATACACATCTGCACGCTGCTCTCCACAATGATGACACTTGTTGGCTGACCTGAGCTCTCATCTGTGGTTTTTCTCTGTGGCTGCTAATTCAAACATAACTTTACAATTCTGGTTTAGGATCTCTTTTTCTTCTACCGTGTAACGAAGCTGCTTTCTGAAGAGTCCTCTTGACTGTCGCTAGAGAACTGCCGTACAAGCACGAACGGGTACAAACACACCAACCACAGACAATGATCCAACCCATCTAGTTGAGCTGACACCTCCTAAGTGTGTTGCTTGTCTTTGCTTCAGTGAATCTCCTTTTCATGACTGTTCACAATCCATAAACGTTAGAGACACACGTTTCTCACTTGGAAAGAAAATTAAATACACCAAAGGTCTAATAAACGATTCCCTTCCATCCTTGATGAATTCAAGGACCAGTGTTTTGGCGCTGCGATGGAGCAAAACCTTTTCTCAGCAGAGTGTGCTGGCTTGCTCTGATCATCACTTGTGCCTATTTTCAGCACATATTTGCTGTCTGCTCGAGAGCTCGTTCAAGTAAACACAGCCTTTCAGAAAGTCTTTTTGTGATTCAAAGATGATAATTAAAAGGACAGTATTTGTGCTGCTTGGAGCCTGTGAAGAGCAGTTAGATAATGTCTTTAATCTGAGGGCAATGGCAGGTACCTGTTGTCCTCATTAAGTGCCTGTATAATTGAGGGAAAATTGATGAGCAAATGCAAACGTGGTCAGCGGGAGAAAGGAATTTATTGGGTCCTTGTACTCGGCCCTTGGGAGGCTTCACCTCAAGTCCTGGGTTCACTTCTGGGCCCCTCGCTATAGGAAAGACATTCTTCATGGAGAGAGGCTCAGGCACTGGAATGGTGGGGGTCGAGTCCCCATCCCTGCACGTGTTTAAAAGACGCTTAGATGTAGTGTTGGTTGATGTGGCTTAGGGGTGAACTTGTAGGGTAGGGTTGATCGTTGGACTCGATGATCCCAAGGGTTAGGGTTAGGGTGAAGACCCAAGGGTCGTTTCCAACCGGAATGATTCTCTGATTCTATTTAAAGAGCTACCATATGCTTGTGGAGGTGAGTGCACCCACGCTTTTGCTACAGAAAACAAGACAGACAAACAAAGCTCTAACAAAAGTGTCGCAAGCCAACCTTTGCAACGGGCAGGATACACACACAGGTGGCCACCACAGCTCCGTGGATATGGGGTGACTCATTAAGCAACAGCAACTCAAATTCCTGGGACGTCCTGGTTTTCATGAACCATCCTCTCACTCAAGATGCCCCAGAGCTGAATTACCAGGTTTGAGCTTTTGGTTTTCACTCAGAGACACGTAAACTGGGCAGCTACTACCCAGAGCTTGACCCAGACATTTCCCAAACAGGCACTTTATGAGGAGAATGGGAAGTTAGATACTCACTGATCTGGTTAGTAGATGCACTATAAAAAGCATTTACTGTGGTTGGGCTTGTAAACCACCTGCAGGAAGAGCAAAAGAAACCTGCTGTCAGTACCCTTACGAATCTTCATGGGCGAATGAACAGAGATAAAAAGTAAATTCAGGGGAAGGAAGTCAAGTGTCAGAGCCTAGGACACAGTAATGTTTCTCTCTGCTTCAATACACATGACCTAAACTTCACAGAACCACAGAACATCAGGGATTGGAAGGGACCTCAAAAGCTGGCCATGCTTTCGTACCTGTGAACTCATAGTCCTGAAGCTGACAGACTAGCTGCCGAGACTCATCACATCACCACCAACCTGCTGGTGCTTGCTTCTGTCCTCACACTCCACCACTACAGCGACAGAGCTTTTCGTGTTTCTGGAGCTCAGCATGAGCCAAAGATCAACAGTGGACCTGATCTTCTCACGGTGAAACTGAACTAAGGTACTTCCAAGCTGCTCCTCCTTAACAAGGCTCCGGCAGTGACCCCATGTGGTGTTTGTTGTGTTTTTGAGCAGATAGGAAGCAGCAGCCATGCCAAGGGGTCAGGAGGAACAAGAGCTCTCTAGTGACAAGCTGCATATACTTCTGAATTCCACGCTGGACGTTCAGACACTGAGCAAGGAGCGGATTTACACTCCAGCGTTCTGCTGTGCCGTTCGGAGGTGCTCTGGGAAAGATTCAGGAAGCATCTTCCACTAAAGAGCAGAAGTAAGTGCAGGTGCTTCCGTTCAGGCTGGCCAAACGTCTTCATCTCTCACCTGTCATCCTCTTGCAGGGAGCTCCCTCGAACAACTGAACCTGCAGTGACAGCCCTTAACTAATACCGTGTCCAATTCCTAGACGAAGGTCCGCAATAAATAGCTGTCACTGGCACATTTGGAGCTGGAGGATTTAGAAATAGCTGGCTCATTCCTGGTTGAAGTCAGGTTGCCAGGGCATTTGTTTTAGGTCTGGTTACAGTTCCAGTGCATCTGATTGGTTAGCAGGAGGGCATCAAAAAAAGACAGACACCACAGACTCCCGGCTCTGATGAACTACAACCTAAATAAAAATTGTGTGGAGTTGTTCACGCTGTTTCTGTTTGATAATAGCACGTGGAAAGGGACAGCTTTCAATGGTTTGGGTAACGCTGCCCCTCGGCCACTGCAGCAGCCAAAACCTAACCCTGCAGACCTGACGACTGTAGGCTTGAAATTTATCTTGTAGAAATACAATTACATTGAGACACCAAGTGGGGCAGATGTGCACTTAGGTCTCTGCTTCTCAGGGCTACACTTCTCTCTACAACATCTTTAGTTTGAGGAAGGGAGACTGAGGGAGACTTCATCGCTCTCTACAACTGTCTGAAAGAACATGGTAGAGAGGTTGGGGCTGGGCTCTTCTCACAGGGAATTAGTGACAGAACAGGGGGAAGGGCTTCAAGCTCCAACAGGGAAGATTTAGACTGGACATCAGGAGGAAATTCTTCCTGGAGAGAGTGGTCAGGGACAGGGATAGGCTACCCAGGGTGGGGGTTGAATCACCATCCCTGCCTGAGCTTAAAAGATGCTTAGATGTGGTGTTGGGGGATGTGGTTTAGGGGTGACCTTGTAGAGTAGGGCTGATGGTTGGACTGGATGATCTTGGGGATCTTTTCCAATCAGAATGATTCTGTGGTTCCTTTTGAAGAGTATAGTGAGCTACATTGCTGGTCATGAAGAGAGGTGACTGTGAACATTTACAGTCCAGGGAAAAGCTTATGAATTCACATCAATCTCTGTACAACTCAAACTGAATTTGCTATTTTTTTCCTCAGCTTCTTGCATTTGAAGAAATTCTTCAGGTGGGACAGAATTGGGTCTTTGGTGTTCCAAGGAAAAACTAACTGCTTCCTCTTGGATTGTGGGAAGTGCATCCTGCTCTCTGTCCCTGCCTTTCTGCCCAGGAAGCTGACTGCCCTGAGGATAACTGGACTGGTCATTAAAGACTGAGGGAAGGGTCAAACTGGGGTCCTCCAGGCCAAAAGGTGCCTGGTGACGGGGCTGCTGTTCAGTGGTCTGTGAAATAAGATGGTAAAGATGAGCATGAGCTGGTGTCCAACCCTGTAGGGGGCAACTGGGTAAACCCTTCATGTTTAAGCACAGCCATGCAACAGGTCTGATCCTGTAGCCCTCGAGGTGTGCAGTCAGGGATTATCTGCTAATTGCTTTGCTTCAGGGGAGATTTGCCATCATGGCAAGAATCAACAGTCTGCGTTAGCGCTGCCCCAGTGCTGTCATGAGAAGGACACTGCTCATCCCCACTGCCACAGAGTGGCAAGAGTTATCTCGCTGCATTCAAGGGACTGGTTGGTCTGAAGAGAATCTACTGCCATGATCTAGCCCCAGCATCCAGGGCTGCAGCAAAGCCTGTACAATCATCTCCTGAGATGCCGTAGCTCAGAAAGGTGTGATGAGGAGGGGAAATTCACAATTAAAATGAAGCTATAAACAATCCCTTGAAATTATGGGGCCAAATGACAACCCTCCAACCAGGAGCGGCCAGACCTGTGCCTGGCCTGCTGATACCCTCTGCCTGGTGTCTCACAGACATCACAGAGCCACCCCCGGAAAACTCACGGCTCAGTCTGAGGAGGGAATTCTGCAGCCCTAAGGAAATACCACTCCGGGAGCTGAGCAGCCCCAGTTTCAAAGCCTCTGTGTCGACAGAGTTGTTCTTAAGTAGCATGATTAGACTAATTACGTTATGTTTAGGTTCTAATTTGCATTTTAAGAATTTGATTACCCACCGCCAAGGAAAGGAGTGGATTCTCTCCTGTGCTGCATGACAGTGTGTCACACAACCTGCACCCTGGTGTTCTCGAAGAAATCAGAAGGATGTCTGTAGATCCAGTTACCTTCTGTGTCACATCCCGGCCAGCAGCAGCAGGTAACTAACAGTACTGGTCGCTAATGCTGATAATGCCAGTGGCACTTATTAATGGTTCCATTCCTCGAAACCCTACCTCAGAAATCCCTGCTGCATCACTCCAAAGTCTAACTGTGCCCGAGAGGCATAATCCATTTTTAATTGAGATCCAATTGCCCCTGTTTTTCATTAACTGAAGCTTAAGCCGCGAGCGAGTGCGCGTCAGAAGGGGGATACCTAGAATTTCCCAGAACGAAGCATCCGCAGGAGTTTCTGAATGACTGGGGGGGCCGCCCGCAGGTTTCTAGCGTGACCAGCCGTTGCTGTGCCTATAATTCTATTCAAACACGGATTGTGTAAAGTAAATGGTAGCAATTAAAGCGCTCTTGGAAGCTTATGGAAATGTGTCTCTTGTCTACTCACTCTGCTTTTGGGACTTCTTTTCTGAGCCAGTAGAAGTCAGACTGGGCTGCATATTTGCGAGTTTGCAGCACGTTGCCAAAGAAGTCGCTCTCTGTAAACTTCAGCTGCGTAGAGAAAGCAGAGGCTTTTCAAGCATGTTGAAGGAAACAAGAGCTGACACTAAAAGTAGCAGAACTTTTCTTCTAATGAGCAGATCCACCTGATTTTTTGCCATTATCAAAGCAAGAGAAGTGTTTACACTCGGTATGAAGAGTAAGTTTTGTGAGTTTAGTTAAAAACTAGCGGCTGAATGGATCTGCTCGGGGGACCGGAACGGCAGAAAAGCTCTACCCCTGTGCAGAGGAGAGCTGAGCACATCAGAAGTACCCACAGATTACAACTAAAGGCGAAATTTGTGACACTGTGAGTTTAATCTCTCTGATGCGTAACAACAGGAAGGTTCTTTGCACCCCGGTGTCCTTGCCTCTCAGCAGGTGTCGTGGCCGTCTCACCCAGACGCAGTGGCATCGACACTGTTTCCGTGAGAGCCAGCGTATTCAATCCAACGGCTAAAAGCCAGCAGGCCAGCAGAACCCCGAGATGCGTGCCAGACTAAAGAGGAGCTTTGCTGTCAGACAGGAGCAGACCAGAAAAAAGCAGGGCTGCAGTATGCAAAGGAAGAAAGGCACGAGTCTGACACTTACTGTTTTGATGTCCTCGTTGATGTAGGTGTCGTTCATTATAAACTGAGGGTAACCCACCTTGGCCATCACTGCTTTTGCCTTTGTAAAAGAGAAGAAGAAACGAAACAAACTGTTGGCAGGTACAAACATTTCTCAGCAGATGGGGGGGTGGGGTTTTTTCCCATTCTCTGTCTACTTTGTGTTATCATCCCTCCCTGAAGCCATCCTAACTTAACTGCAAACAACCTTGCCTACAAGACAAACCTGGTGCCTCAGATGAGCTTCACATCACAAAGCAGGGGGTCCAGGTTCTGTTGTCAGGTTGTCACAGTGACTCTGGTTTTACCTGCAGAGCTTTTGCAGACTTACAGCCGTGGCCCTGGGTTCAGAACTTTACCAGCTGATTTCCCCTCCTGGTTTTTGTGCTACGCAGATGGTCAAATACGTGTTTTCACAATGTTTTCTAAAAGAGGCTATGAAGTGGCCTGTTTTGCTGTGGTGAAGCACTTTGTGTGCATCTGACTGTTCAAATAGGTTTGATGCACAGATGTGGATCAACCTGGATCCCAGCAAGCACNACTTTGTGTGCATCTGACTGTTCAAATAGGTTTGATCAACCTGGATCCCAGCAAGCAGAGCCCATCAAGGTGAGTTTCCACCAAGGGTGACTCCCATTTATGCCTGAGGATGGGTGCACGCTTCTCCAAAGGATGCTGCACTTTCCTACAGCCACAGGACTAATCTTCATTTTATTCTCCAGTCTCATCCCTCTGCTCTGCAGCCTTTGCTCTTTCCATAAAGCACTTTGAGGGTTTTCCTCTCTCAGTCATGACTCAGTCCCAGCGTTCATGCAGAAACTGTCTGCAGAAACACTTTACTGTGAAGGGGTAGCAGCTGTTTTCCACATGGTAAACCGTAGTCTGCGTGCATCAACAACCCTAGCAAGCTCTCACAAAAACACCAGCAGACCATTCAGCCACCCAGAATCACTGAAAACAGCACATTTCCAGCAGAAAAGCAGAAGGACGCAGAAGACAAGGCAACACACCAAGAGATGAAATGTGACAGATCCAGAGAGCAAATCAGAGCCATGAGGGACCAGGGTTGATCCTGCTGTGGCAGGGGGATTGGACTAGATGATCTTTCGAGGTCCCTTCCAAACCCTAATGATGCTATGAAAGCTTTCACTGCATTTGCTTTAAGGATGCTAAATGTAACTTCTCCTTAGTCTATGGAATTTCCCTCCGTGTTCAAAAAGTGGTCTTCTGGAAGCTTCTTCTTCACATTCAGATGTCTAGACTCAAACGAACACTGCAAAATACAAAATGAAATGAGCAGACTGACCTTTGAACAACTGCAGCCGTATAAACCCTGCCTTCTCTCTGCGAGCAGACCTTGGACCTCTCTGGAGTCCATTGACTTCTCTTTCCCTTGTGGTGCAGGGAGAGACTGTTACAGGGACAAATTCCCTTACTCTGCAATGAAATACTTGCCCCCTGGTTCCCCTTTGTGATGTTTGAACAGGGTCTCCTATGACAGCAAGAATTAAAACCATCTGCTTGATGACCCTCAGAGAGAAGCTGATAGAGGACTGCTTACATATCATAGAATCATAGAATTATTAGGGATTGGAAGGGACCTTGAAAGATCATCCAGTCCAATCCCCCAGCCACAGCAGGATCCCCTAGACCAAGTCACACAAGAACACATCCAGGCAGGTCTTAAATGTCTCCAGCTTAACTAGATTGATTTTGTCTCACAGAATCACAGAGCATCAGGGATTGGAAGGTACTTCGAAACATCATGCAGTCCAAGCCCCTTCCACAACCAGGACCACCTAGACCAAGGCACACAGGAACATGTCCTTTTTTCTTTTTCAAGACCTCTTTGCTTCCCTAAAGTTTTTCAGTTTCTCAGTTTTCAGCCCAAAGTTATAATCCTCCATTTGGGGCATCGCAATGAATTGCAGTTGAGATAATTAAGATGTCACAAACAGAAGATTGCCACTTCAGGTAGGAAATTAGCAGCAGAAGCAAATGGTCTCTTAAGCAGGAAAGATCCCATTGTCATGCAAATGTTCCTGGTGATATAAAAGCAATGCAAGACAAATGCTGAGCAGGAAATATGAAACAAACTCTCAGCAGAATGTTTGCTCAGTTTTCAGAAGGGAAAGCAGCCTTTCAAGACATTTGAAATGCCTGGGGCAGAGTGGGAGAGTGGGTGGGTAAGAAGTGGTTGTGCAGAGCACAGGTCAGCTTGCATGTAATCAGGAGGCTGTTGCATTTCTCCTGCTGGTGGCGTTTTGTGCGGAAAATGTACAATGTCCACTCCCAATCACAGGACATTAGAGATTGCAAGGGACCTCAAGAGATCATCCAGTCCAACCCCCTGCCACAGCAGGATCCCCTAGATCCATTTGCACCGGAACACGTCCAGGTAGGTTTTAAATTTCTCCAGTGAAGGAGACTCCACAACCCCCCTGGGCAGCGCCTTCCAGTGCTCTGTGACCCTCACTGGGAAGAAGGTTCTTCTCATATTGATGAGAACCTCCTCTGTTCCAGCTCACACCCACTGCCCCTTGTCCTATAACCAGATGCCCCTGAGCAGAGCTCCATCCTCCTGACACCCACCCTTCATGTATTTATAAGCATTCATGGGGTCACCCCTCAGTCTCCTCTTCTCCAAGCTCAAGAGACCCAGCTCCTTCAGCCTTTCCTCATAAGAGACGTGTCCTACTTCCTTCATCACCCTCATTGCGCTGGACTCTCTCACACTGCATTTCTGCCACAAAAGCTCCAGATTCACCCTAGTCCCTTAGCACCTACAGGTGTGCCCATCCATCTGCCTCCCCTACTTCAGGTATGAGATTTGTCACACGTGTTTTGATGTCTCGGACCCATTCTGCCCTTCTGAAGCAGTGGCAGAGTCTGAAAAATGACAGCTGCAAGCTCAGGGTTAAATACAATTTCCTCCGCCGTCACCTGTTTTCCTCTCTCACTTTGCACAGTGCTCAGGTTATTAATGGAACTGACATCCCTGCACAACTGAGTGAGCAGTAGCAGCAGCCAGATAACAAGGGAGAAGCTGACAGCAGCAGCCTAACCCCAGAGATAAGAGATAAGCAAACATGCCGTGGCTATTAGCTTCAGCTCTGGCCAGTGGAGAGCAGCCCCTGTGGGTGCTGAACAGGAAAGTCCTCCTGAAAAGGTTCAGTGAAATTCAGGATGTGAGAGAGATGATTCTTTGAGTTCAAAAGTCATGAGAAATAAACACTAGAAAAGTCAACAACAAAGAAGACAAAGTGCTCCTGGTCTGATGGGACATGAAGACATTTGTATTCAGAGGAATGTGTCCAACGCTTAGAATCTGACAACGGTCTCAGCTGGAAGAGACCTTCAAATCATCAAGTCCAACCTTTCCTAGCCCTATCAGCAGCGTGAAACCCTGTCCCCCAGTGCAACAGCTGCCCTCCTACACTAGAACAAAAGTCCCTTAAGTTCTCCGTGTCTTCCAGGTGAAAACAATCACTCCAACCATCAGCATTTTCCAACAGCAGACTCAGGGATGGGCTGGGAGTCACAGTGTCAGTGCTCTGGCCAAATCCCAAACTGAGTAGAGCAAACTTCTCCAGTTCCCTACATTATTCCTGAGCTGCAGAGCATCTGCCTCCTGCCTCCCATCACATTGTCCCCTACTATCAGCAGGGGAAAGATGAGTTACACTGTGAAGATAAGCTCCTGCTGATAGTGCTCAAGTGAGCTGTAGGCATGTAGGAAAAGAGTGAGAGGGTTACTTTGCCTTCTCCAAATGCCATCTCATTTGCTGCTTGTCCCCTGCAATGCAACTGCTACAATAGCGTCACGTTTTGCATCCAGAGGCTACCCTGGTTTCAGGTGGTCAACTTCCATGCAAGAAGAACGAGGCCAAAGTTCAACCGGCACTAGGCATACAGATGCTTTTGAGTTTGGAAATTACAAGTTTCAAGAAGATCCCAATCACACTGTCTGGTAAGAGGAGAAAATGATGAAGTCAGTGGTGGCCCCCAGTTGGCTTTTGAATAGGAATGAAGTGCCTCAGTGCAATTTGTGTCCAGTTTTGGGCACCTCAATACAAGAGAGATGTGGAGATGCTGGAGCAGGTGCGGAGGAGGGCAACTAACCTGGTGAAGGGCCTGCAGAAGAAATCTGATGAGGAAAGACTGAAAGAGCTGGGGCAATTTAGTTTGAGGAGGAGGAGGCTGAGAGACCTCATCACTCTCTACAACTACCTGAAAGGATGTTGTGGAAAGGTTGGTGCTGGTCTCTTCTCACAGGCAATTAGTGATAGAATAAGAGGGAAGGGGTTCAAATTACAACAGGGGAGATTTATACTTGATGTTAGGAAGAATCTTTTCACAGAAAGGGTGGTCAGGCACTGGAATGGGCTTCCCAGGGAGGTGGCTGAGTCGCCCTCCCTGGATGTGTTTAAAGATGGTTTGGATGAGGTGTTGAGGGGTGTGGTTCAGGGGTGAACTTGTCAGGTAGGGTGGACGGTTGGACTCGACGATCCCAGGGGTCTTTTCTAATCAGAGTGATCCTGTGATTCTGTGAATTAGAGCCTTTGGAAATTTCTCCCTCTTCCTGCTTCTGTAGTGAGAGAGGCAGTTTCGATTAAAGAAGCCTCACACTTTGTGAAGCTCTTGAAACAAAGACCCTTGAAGCAAAGACCCTTGAAGCAAAGACCCTTGAAGCAAAGACCTTGAAACAAAGAAAGATATAAAGACATCCTAAAAGAACCAGTAAAGGTCTTGGGATCTTTGGTTTTGAAACACCCATCTACATCTTTTCCCAAGTATTGGTCTGTCAGTCTTGCGCTGGCCTTTGCTCCAGAGAAGCCCGCTGGAGATATGGGAGGCACTGAGACTCACTGTCACGTATCTGCGCTATTTGCTGTAGGATCCATCCACAGGCCTCCCAAGGAACAAAGGCATTTATCCCTTTGCAGAGCACCCAGTGACAACTCTGGAGATTGGACAATTTGTCATCTTAGTACACAATTAGTAGGGCATTAAGCAAGATTAATGTCAGCTGCCGAAGCTGCAGAGCCTGGCCTTTTTGTCCAGGTACGCCGCCGACCCGAACGAGCGGTTGTTTGGGAGATCTGTGTGTCGGGCACGCACTGGATGGTCCACGAGAACAAAGGCAGGAGGCTCCATCCTGTGCGACAGGATCTAGGTGATCCTGCTGTGGTGGGGGGACTGCGCTGGATGACCTTGCCAGGTCCCTTCCAACCCCTAATGGTCTGTGACTGTGTGATCCCCTGGGACATACTCCCGCACCAGGGTTACACAGAAGCAAGAGCAGGCACTTGGGAAAACAGGCGGTGCTGATTCTCCACTTCCCCCATTATAAAACCGTTAGCGGGAGAAGGCGGCGTGTTCCAGACAAGCCAAAGGAAATGGTTTCTCACACAGAGCAGCGAGGCAGTGGAACTCATTGCCTTGGGGAGCCGCGGAGGATACGAATTGTCCTGGGTTCAAAATTCATTTGGCAATTCCATGGCAGAGAAAGATGAGTAAGTACAAGGGCACCACAGCTGCTCCCTGAGCTGCAGACTGTCAGCAGCCAGGAGAGGAGAGTGGGAATGAACCCCTTGCTGCTTGCCCTGCCCTTATGTTCATCTGCTACCATTTGGCAACTGCCTGAGCCAGACACGGACCTCTGGTCTGCCCAGCATGGTGGTGGTGTTTGTAGTGAGATCACCCAAACGTGACGGGGGTGAGACCACAGAGCATTGCAAAAGATGGCAGAGGCTCAGCTAATTGACTGGAGGGCTGGCAATGACCACTAAGTTCCAGCTGAGCAGAAAACGGCTTCGCTGGGATAACCCATGGACATCTATCTCATTTAGAGCACCTATACTTCATTAAGTCAGGGCTTGTGCAGACGGCTCTTGATTTCCTCAGGGCAAGTGCCCCCAATGACAACACATTATCTGCGGAGGGCTGCTGTAGCTCTCTCGAGCACCAGAACAAAGGAATCCGTAGGCTAAACGAAAGTGCCTGTCACTGCCTGAGAGAGACGCCTCTGGCTAGGCGCTGCCCTTATCTGGTCCTGTGCTGCTCTTGGAGAGAAGTGACAGAAACAAATGCTCCTTGGAAAGACATAAAGCCAAGCAGCAGGGAAGTTCAGCAGACAGAAAACCGATTGCACGGTGACCTTGGGATTCGTGCTCCGTGACCTAACGAGGTTAACGCCGCCGCAGAAAACTCTGGCTCGATGAAAACCAAGCTTTCTCTTGTTGTTGGCTCGCCACCCACACTCTCAAGATAGGATTGCAGAGCAAAGCAAAACAAACATCCTACAAGACAGGCTGTTTGCAAAGGAGATTCGCGAACTCGCAGAAAACAGACCGTTTCTGAATCTTTGTCCAGCCTGCAGTTAAACCCAAGCACAAAAGGCACCTGAGGAAAGAAAAGTAATGATTCATAAAATAACAGGTGGGTCCTACACAGCAAAGGGAGTGATTTCACACTACCGCAGCCTGGACAGGCTGGAGAGCAGGGCAGGGAGACGCTGAATGAACCAGGGCAGTGCAGAGCCCTGCCAGGTACCAGGATAGGCTGGGGACTGACCTATTGGAGAGCAGTGCAGGAGAAAGGGGCCTGGGGTCCTGGTGGTCAGCAGGATGGCCAGGAGCCAGCAGTGGGCTCTTGTGGCCTAGAGGACAAATAACATCCTGGGGTGGATCAAAAGGGAGGTGGTTAGTAGATGGAGAGAGGTTCTCCTCCCCCCTTACTCTGCCCTGCTGAAACCACATCTGGAATCTTGTGTCCAGTTCTGGGCCCCTCAGTTCCAGAAGGACACAGAGCTGCTGGAGAGAGTCCAGCGCAGAGCCACAGAGATGATGAAGGAGAAGGGAACATCTCCCTGCTGAGGAAAGGCTGAGGGAGCTGGGTCTGGAGCTTGAAAAAAGGAGACTAAGATGTGACCTTATTAATGTTGATAAATATGCGAAGGGTGGGTGTAGGTGGATGCAGCCTGCTCAGGCTGCTCTGCTCAGGGGCACCCAGTGGTAGGACAAGGGACAATGAGTGTGAGCTGGAACAGAGGAGGTTCCAGATCAGAGAAAGAACTTCCTCACAGTGAGGGTGACAGAGCACCGGAAGGGGCTGCCCAGAGGGGTTGTGGGGTCTCCTTCCCTAGAGAAGTTTAAAATCCTCCTAGCCGTGTTCCTGTGCGACAGGATCTAGGGGACCCTGCTGTGGCAGGGGGATGAGACTGGCTGATCTTTCGAGGTCCCTTGCAATCCCTGATGTTCTGTGATTTTGTGCCATGTCAGTGATAATCTTCCACTGAATTGTCCTTTGAAGATCACCGTCAATAAATTGCCATTGACAAGGTGAGAGACCTGATCATGCTTTCCATCGCTTTGCCATTGTGGGTTCTTCCTTTTCCCTGTTTCTCACCATGACTAAATCTTTTGCCTGACCAGGCAGGCTGCTGTTTGCACCATCCTTGTGACACAAAAGAAGGCTTCATTTGTTTTTTTATTATTGAGGCTGGAAGAGACCTGTCCCCACTCCCCCACATCTGCTGTCCTTCTCAGAGGCTACTAACCCTAACCGTAGGTGGCCCAGAGCTTACCAGGAGGACGTTTCTGCATGGCTTCTGTAACTTGCAGAGCACACAGCTGAAGACCTGCCAGACGTACCCCTGGAGCTGAACTCATTTGAACAGTTTCTCCATTGGTCAAATGAGGGCAGAATTTAATGATCTTACAAAAGAGAAGAGGATAGAAGGGCAAGAAGTGAAACCTTTTGCTTCCCTTCCTCTTCCTCTTTCTTTTTGAATTAGAGATCTCCACTGAATATTCAGGAGGTTCCCAGGCACAGTTTAAGCAGATTCCAGATGACGGTCAAATACAAAGCAGGAGAGGAGGCTTGCAGAGAGCAGAAGAGAAAGGACAGGGAAGAAACCAGCATCACAACCCGGCGCTGAACGCGTCTCACAGACTCAGAGCTTCTTCTGGAAGCAGCGTGAGCTCCATCCAGAGAGCCAGGTGAGAACTGCATGTGGAGACAGAACAAGTTGTCTACCTGTAAAATACTTTCTTTAGAATCCTACAGTCATAGAATCACTTGGGTTGGAAAAGACCCTTGGGGTCATCGAGTCCAACCATCAACCCAATCTAAACCATCAATCTAAAAGGTCACCTCTAAACTGACTGGCTTTGAGCTGATCTGGTTTAAACACACTTTTTGATCACTGAAAGGACAGCAACAGGGAGGCTAGAAGGAAACAGGTGCTGTCGTACTGACTTGTCACAGAGGGGAGGCCAAACCTTAACTCCAAAGTATACAAGATCGAAAAGGGTGACTCTCCGAAAGGAAGCCTGCAAGACAGTTGTTCCCTCTGTCACACAGCCTAGCTGACCTGATCTTTTTAACAAGGTTTTGGCTCATCAAATTGGAAGTGTCCCCTCTGAGTGACTTAAAGCAAGGGAACAGATAAAAAAGATAGTTGCAGAGAAACGTCTCATTGGGTAGAAGGAGCTGACAGGTTGCCTAAAGCAAACTTCAAGCATGATCTGTACCAGAGGGCCTTTTGTAGGTGCTTTGGAGGGTGACGGCTCCTTTGATCGCAAAGCATCAGGCTGACAGCAAGGTGCACAAGTTTGCCCTCTGCCGAGTGCTCAGGAAACCTGGGCAGAAGTCAGGAAACAGGCACCAGAAAACATGCGGAACAGTGAGTGTCCAAATCACAGGCAGGATTTGGGGCTAATTCCCTTCAAAGCCAAACAAACCATCTGCATGACACTTGTCAGCTAAAGATCCAGTCACCATAAGGAATGAAAGAGTAGCCTAAGATGAGATGTTTTTCTACGAAGGCTCTCCAGGTGCACAGTCCGGATACCCAGATCGACCTCATTCTTCTTTCAGGAAATGAGTAGAACCTCAGACAATGACCCAAGGATGCCTGGATTTAAAAGTAGTGTTGTCAGCAAACTGGCGAATGGTGCGTTCAGCACCTGCATCCACATCACTGGTGGAATATCAAACAGAACTGGCACGCAGGCTGAGTCCTGAGCAAGCGGAAGATGTTCACAAAGGACCTAAATTCGTTTCCAAGCAGACTAACCTACCCTAATAAAATATTCCACTGGGGTTTTAGTAACCAAAGAGAAGTGAACCAGTTGTTTTCTGTGTTATTTGACTCAGCCCAGTAAGAATTGGCTAAGATACTGGTTTCCCTGCACAGAAGATCAAAGCAGAGTGTCCTTTTCGGTCTTCATCTGGAAGAAGGTATCTTCAGCATCCCACTGTGCTCTATCCTAACACTGTTGTATACCAACAAAGAGGAAAGGAGAGAAGAATGCTAGGAGGCCTGGCTGGCTGAGCAAGGAGCACCTGGACATGCTGTCACACAAGAAGAAACTCTATAAGGAGTGGAAAGGAGGACAGCTAGAATGGGGGGTTATAGAAGGAAGCTGCCTGAACAGCTAGAGATCTGGTTAGGAAAGTTTGAATTGAACCTGGCCAGGGAGGTCAAAGGGAACACCAAGAATTTCTACAGGTGTATGAATGGTAAAAAGAAGACCAGGGAAGATGTGGGCCCCCTCAGAAAGGAAACAGGTGATGTGGTCGGAAGTGACATGGAAAAGGCTGAGGTTCTCGATGACTTCTTTACCTCGGTCTTCACTGCAGAGGCCTCCAGCCACACTCCTGGAGACATGGAAAATAACGGCAGGGACTGCAAGGTAGAACTGCCCATCATAAGTGAAGATCTGGTTCGTGATCACCTGAAGAACCTGAAAGTGTTCAAGTCCATGGGACCCAACAGGATACACCCAAAGGTACTAAGAGAACTGGCAGACGAGGTTGCTAAACCCTATTATATTCCAGAAGTCCTGGTGGTCTGGTGAAGTCCCCACTGACTGGAAAAGGGGAAACATAACTCCTCTTTTCAAAAAGGGTAGGAAGGAGGAGCCAGAGAACTACAGGCCAGTCAGTCTCACCTCTGTGCCCGGTAAGATCGTGGAGCAGATCCTCCTGAAGGCACTGCTGAGACAGGAGAATAGTGAAGAGGTGATTGGGTACAATCAGCATGGCTTCACCAAGGGCAAACCCTGCCTGACAAAACCTGGTGGCCTTCTATGAACAGGTCACAACATTAATGGATGAGGGGCAAGTGACTGATGTCATTTACCTGGACCTCAGCAAAGCCTTTGACACTGTCCCGCACCACATT
>VXBP01004943.1:0-12275 GCA_013400115.1 Rhinopomastus cyanomelas | reverse complement strand
AGCGACAGGACTAGGGGGAATGGAGCAAAGCTGGAGATGGGTAGATTTAGAGTGGATGTGAGGAGGAAGTTCTTCCCTGTGAGAGTGGTGAGAGCCTGGAATGGGTTGCCCAGGGAGGTGGTTGGGGCCCCATCCCTGGAGGTGTTTAAGGCCAGGCTGGATGGGGCTCTGGCCAGCCTGATCTAGGATTGGCTATGACTCCTAGCCATGTCAGGGGAGTTGGAACTGGATGATCCTGTGGTCCCTTCCAACCCTGACTGATTCTGTGATTCCCAGTGAGGGTGAGGGGCTGCTCGAAGGGGCTGCCCTGGGGAGTTTGTGGAGTCTCCTTCTCTGGAGACGCTTAAAACCCATCTGGACTTGGTCTAGGTGATCCTGATGTGGTGGGGGGGTTGGACTGGATGATCTTTCAAGGTCGCTTCCAATCCTTAATGTTCTGTGATTTTGTGATCTTTACGTTTATAATGGTCCAAAATGAGGAGCTGATCTGAGAAGATCCGCCGGACGATGCAACTTGGTGTGTCCTTCTGAAACAAACCGAGCTCCTTCCTAAATTGTCAAATCTGTGGCACTTCTACAGATCTATGGAATAAAGTAGTGGGGGGGGGAGTTCAAGCAACAAAACAGTTCCCACTCCAAAATTCTTGTTGTCTCTGCTGATGTATTACAATGTGAGTACTGAAAAAGGGTCAGCACAACGAGCTGGGCTCACAGGACTGAACTGGGACTGAATAACAGATTTGGAAATGCTGCTGCAGTATAAATCTCTCTGTAATTCCACTGGGAATTGTCAGACTGTAAACACAGTGACTTTCCTGAATTAGAAACACACAAAAGTCCCAAGGCAAACCCAGTGTCTATCATTAGCAATAAACAGCATCTAACAAACACAAACAAACCCCACACCTGGAAACCTGCCAAGATATGTCTCTAGACTATTTACTTCCAGCCAACTAAGATTCATGTTTCTGTGAATCTGAACTTAAACTTCTAATCGTAAGTCCTGCCACAGAGTTGTTGCTGCAATGCCCAAGTCACTGCGCAACGCCTGTGTCTGACGAGCTGGATCTTGTCCCTAGGTCAGTAAACCACAGAGTTGTTGTTCGAGTCGGCGAGAATGGAACTTGCTGCCCGTAGCACCGTGACTTGTGGCAGCATTTCCGTAGCACTTGTTGTTTCAGTTTGTCATACGTTGCTCCGCCCAGTCTCACCCCTTTAAATTCAGAAACTTAAATGAGATGTCTAACTTGGGAGCAAAGTGCCAGGAGCTTCCAAATATGTCAGAGGGAAAGAGGTATCTCTGCGTAAAAGAGATCTGACCTGCCTTCTACACCAAGTTCTTTAAGGGAGGGAAAGGCTTTGGGAGTGGATCTGTTTGTGGCAATGCTTAATAGTTTCACTCCTGAGAGGCAGGTAGCAACTTCTAAACAAAATGATTTAGCCAGCTGTTCTCTAGAAAACTCAGCACCAGCCTTGCATCTGCTTGTAAAGATGTACAGAAACCTCTCTACTGAGGAGATGATTGGAAAATCCTCCTCCGCTTCTACTGATGGATGCAATGGGCACCCTAGTGGCAGAAGACACACAGAAGGACTACTGAATGCCTTCTTTGCTTCCGTCTTTGCTGCTGAAGTCTGCTCTCATGAAGCCTGCGGCCTGCAGATAAGAGGCAAGGTCTGGAGAGAAATCATATCTCCTTGGTAGAGGAGGATCAGAAGTTCTTAGCTAGGCTGGACGTCCATAAATCCAGGGGCCCTGATGGAATGCACCCTCAAGTGCTGAGAGAGCTGGCAGATCATAGAATCATAGAAAGTAGACTCATTAGGGATTGGAAGGGACCTCGAAAGATCACCCATCCAATCCCCCTGCCACAGCAGGATCACCTAGACCAAGTCACACAGGAACACATCCAGTGGGGGTCTTAAACGTCTCCAGTGAAGGAGACTCCACAACCCTCCTGGGCAGCCCCTTCCAGGGCTCTGTCACCTACACCAGGAAGAAGTTCGTTCTCATATTTTTATGGAACCTCCTCTGTCCCAGCTCACACCCAGTGCCCCTTGTCCTATCACTAGATGACATTGAGAAGAGCCTAGGTCCATCCTCCTGACACCCACCCTTCACATATTTATAGACATGAATGAGGTCACCCCTCAGTCTCCTCTTCTCCAAGCTACTGTGAAGAACACCACCCCTGTAAGGAGACAGTCCCAGACATTGCCTCCGTTCTTTCCTCTTTATGCCTCTTCCAACTGCTGTTACGTGGGCAAGGCTCTGCGTCTGCAGAGGCAACCTTTCCCCACGTTACGTGCTGCATGGGAATAAAGGTGAAAAGGGAGCTTTGAGTGCTTTTACCTCCCACTTTCACCTTTACTTCCTGTCTTCACCTTCAGCTCCTGCAGTTTGTTGTTACTCAGCCTGGAAGTAATCAGGACCAGCAATGTCATCCTTGATGACAACAATCCACGACTGGCATTACTCTATCAGAAGGCAGGTTGTTCACCTGGGATGATCACTGCATTCCTGGAAGATGGCTTTCAAGACTGGCCTCCCGTCATGATACTAGAGAAGGTTTGAGACCTGGACTGTACTCACATCCCCTTCTGCACTGGATCCTCCATCTTCACACCCAACATCCTGAGCTGTCCGAGCCACTGCAATCACTGTTTCCTGTTTGTACATTTGTACACCACTGACTCCAAATCAGGTGAAGGAAAGTCACCGTACAGTCACATCTGAAACAAGTCACAGTCTACCCCTACCAAAGCCAGGCAGGGAAAGATGGAGGTAAGGGAGGAAGAACAAGGTGAAACCAAACAACTAAGCAGAGAATCAGGTGCTCAGGCAGCTCAGATTCTAGCTAAACGAACGTGCCACTTGTCCCCTTACAAACCTGCAAGTACAGAACACAACAACCTGTTCTCACTCACGTCAAGAGTTCACTGTAGCTGGATTCTAACCGCTCAGCGCTCACACTTGTTACCTTCTCATGAGCTCTTCTTTTCGTTTCAGAGTCCATCCAGTCGTTCTCCTTTTCCAACATATCTATAAAAGCCCAGCGAATTCCTTCCGTTAGTTCCTCCATCTGCAAAACATCAAGGAAACCTTTCCCAGTGAAACACGTCACAGTGGAATCACAAGATGTGGTGCACGCAGGAGCAAGGGGTTTGGTTAGACTGGGAATCCTTCCAAATCAAGCTGTATCTGCTGTCATTTTTTGGAGGTTAACGTGTTCCTTCTTCAGCCCGCAGACATCTCTTCTGAAAAACAGCGCTGATCCTTCTGTGCCGCAATGGCAAGGATGTCTGCCTTTTATTTCTCTTCAGTGAGAGGGAGATTTGCAGTGATTCAGAGAGGCTTATGGCACTTTGGTTCTAGATCCCTAGCGCAGGCAGAAGGAACCAGATGCCAGGTGTTTGCACAAATGAAGCCTTTTCTGCAGAGAGAGTATCTGTGGTCTTGTTTGGCTCGTGTTAGGCTGAGAGACGTGCTGCTAACACTGCCAGCGGACTGAACGTGGGATGACAGGGTAGTGATCCGAGTATCTAGCCTGTAGGTAGCTGTCTGTGTGCAGCACTCCTACCCTTACTGCAAAGATAGAGGCTCACAACACTGAGCAGCCTTAGGTGCCTCTGTGCTCTCGAACCCCCAGTGACAGGCAGCATCTGTGTAGAGCTAGGAAAACCCACCCCCGTTTTAGTGTAGCTGCTCCCTCGGAAACCTATAAAAAGCCACAGGCACATCACAAACAAGTAAAATAACAACAGTAATAGGAGTGCTGCACGGGAAGGAGACTCGGAAGCAATGGAAACCAAGCAGCCTGGTCGCTAAGAGATTGGTTCCATCAGCCTAGAGAGCAGAAATGCCCTCATGCATCTGCATCTGTCGGACAGCACACACCAGCAAGGTGCACGCAGTCGGCCTCTTCTGTTTCTATCAGTAGATGAACCTCATGACAGGCAGCCAAGGAGACCACTGTGAGAGTGAGGCAACCCAGAGGATCCAGTCGTTGCTCAAGCTTTAGCACAGACTAAGCCAGAGGTGAGGTAGTGTGAGATGTGACAGATAATCGTTACAGGAGATGTATTGGATCTTTGTGTTATCAGTCATGTCACGTATTATTAAACTAATGAATATGTGAAGAGTCAGAGATCTTTGTAATTTTATTCTATTTAACTAGTACCCCTGAGATGTCATTAAACCCTGGAAAATAATGTTAGCTTTAGCTAAAGTGTCATTTCTATGTCATGTGTTTTCATCCAGAACTGTTCTTTATTTGTGGTGGAGCCAGACAAAACACAGCAAAGCTCTTTGCATTGTTCCTCCACCCTTTTCAAAAAACATTTTCTTCTTTTTAGAGACAAAATGGTACAACTGGAACCAATCTAGCATTAAATATGACCAAACCATCAACAGTCACAGTCAATTGCATCCCAGGGAATAGGGTAACTTAAAGATACTGATGACAGAGCACTGACTCAATTAACTTAGTGCACTAATGAGGTGAACTCCCTGTACTTGGAGGTTACGAGTTCAAACCCAAGCGCTGCAGCAGGGCCCTGGTATACACTTAGGCTTCATGCACCAGCTGCAGCTGCAGGGGGCTAAACCTATTCCTGCTATCAAAGTTATTACTGAAACTGCTCAGGCATAGCTGTGAGAAACACTGCCGGCACCCTGGGTTGGAAACAGGGCTATATTTAGACACAAATAATGTCCTTCTTGGTAAAAGGAGAGACGCGCTGAAGGTGTGAAACATTCGTGACAAAACACTGGGGGGAAATGCATATTATCCACCACCCTTTGCTCATCACAGACAGAAAAATGCCACGGGCCGGGAAAAAAGAGGCACCCAGATAAGAGCAGTTTTCACAACAGCTTCCTTATTGCTTAAGGAAGGGACCGGTGTGGCCGGGGGATTGGACTAGATGATCTTTCAAGGTCCCTTCCAATCCCTAATGATTCTATGATTCTGTGACATGGGACTGAAAGCCAGTGAAATGAAAGGGTAACACTGCAAACTGCTCTGCCCTAGTGAGACCACATCTGGAATCTTGTGTCCAGTTCTGGGCCCCCTCAGTACCAGAAAGACATGGAGCTGCTGGAGAGAGCCCAGCGCAGAGCCACAGAGATGAGGGAGGGAGGGGAGCATCTCCCTTACGAGGAAGGGCTGAGGGAGCTGGGTCTCTTGAGCTTGGAGAAGAGGCGACTAAGGGTGGGTGTCAGGAGCCAGGCTCTGCTCAGTGTCATCTAATGATAGGACAAGGGGCAATGGGTGTGAGCTGGAAGAGAGGAGGAATGTGAGGTTGACAGAGCATTTGAACAGGCTGCCCAGGGGGGTTGTGTGCTCCGTCACCCTCACTGGGAAGGAGTTCCTTCTTATATTGATGTAGAACCTCCTGTGTTCCAGCTCATACCTATTGCCCCGTGTCCTGTCATTGGATGACACTGAGCAGAGCCTGGCTGCAACCTCCTGATACCCACCCTTCACATATTTCTAAACATTAATGGGGTCACCCCTCGGTCTACTCTTGTCTATTTTTAGACTTTGGTACAACAACAGAGGGAATTTGTGAGAAGGGAACCAATCAAAGGGTTTTTAGACAGAGATATCAGAGGACTCACCATCTCTTTCTTGTCTTCTTGAAAATGGGCGCTCACAAACATCCTGCCCACAACATAAGGGAGGGCGTTTTCAACGAGGTCCACGCATTTATCCCACTGGGGCAGCAAAGTTGTTGTTCCGTGGATCACCTGCACGTGGGTGTGTGCGATAGGTCACAACATCACAGTGTTTCAGAAGAGCAAGTCTGCATCCACACACAGCACAGTCTAAAGAACATTTGTCCAATGGCTACCAGAAGGAAACAGTACTAACACTTCACATTTTTAGCCATTTCCATTAAGTGCTTTAGAACTTAACGTGAACCTTTAGAACTCCACCAAGCAGCCAGATTTCAGGCTAAGAACGAGCACAGCAGCAGTGATTTTGAGAGGCTGGTCTTGGAGGGTTAGTTCGGGAAGGCATCCCCGAGTGCCACTCCGACTAATCTTTGTAGTCTTTCTTCTTTAACTGGAGAGACTTTCCTCTAGAAAACTCCTGCTCTGAAACATCCCCTCGAATGTTTTCTCTCTCCACTGTCTAGGTGAGACCATCCTCATGAAAACTAGATCAGCTGTAACAAACGCCTTCTACAGGCTCCTCCTGCATGAACTTGTCTGTGCTTACTAGCGATGGCTAGTGCTGGTAGGTGCATGCCCACACCTGTGTGTCATTTACCTGCCTGGTTGCTTTCACCACAGGGTTTTCCTTCCACTCCCTTTCCCAAACAGAGTCTCTTCAGAAAAAAAACAGCATTGAATTGTCAAGAACTTTGAACACTGAAGAGTGGTTTTTCCCCAAGAGTCTCACCCCACGTTCTGAAAGGCAACACTAGAATGGCTTGTGTACTTAGCTAATGGAGTAGCGGTTAGATCACAGAATCACAGAATTACTGAGGCTGGAGAAGCCCTCCGAACTCATCCAGCCCAGCCCAGGACCTAACATCAGCACATTGGCCAGACCAGGGCTGTGGCCCTTAGTGCCCTTCAACACCTTCAGGGATGGAGACTCCACCACTGCCCTAGGCAGCCCAGACCAGGGTCTGATCACCGTTTTCCTGAGGAAGGGCTTCCAAACATCCAACCTAACCCTCCCCTAGCACAGCTTTAGGCTCTGCCCTCTCGTTCTGTTGCTAGTTGCCTGGGAGAAGACACACATTTCCAGGCTACGAGGATGTCTGTGAATCGCCACACACGAGCTTCAAAAGAGAAACAGTCCAGAATATTGAACGGACCAACGAATAAGGTAAAACAGAGCTTAAGCCCATTGCTGTCTTGGTCTCCTTCTCACAGGAAAGGCATGACAACCGTGGATGCTTAGCCAGGTAACATTACATTTCCTCTTCAAGGTACAAACTCAATCTTTAAAACAAAATAGAAAATAAAATAGCAGATGGGTACGTGTGAGCACCAGCTGACTTAGGCGAAGGGTTGATTTAAGAACCTTTCATTGATTTCAAGGTTCAGACGGTCACTTTTCACTCGACAAGCTTGTTAAGATTTTCCACAGAGGGTGAGCACACTCTCAGTCCAGTGGTTAATGCCTGTCAGCTGCATGAAAGCAGAGCACTGTCAGCACCAGACCACATCAGGCAGAATAGGGATTTTAACCTCTCACAGACTATACAAGTCTCATAATCACTGATCTATCAGCTCTTCAGCCTCTTCTTCTTCCCAGTCTTCTCCTTTGAGCCTGATTAAATTTCTAGCAAAACCAAAGGCTTTGGATTTGTTGTTTTCCAATAGGAAAAAAACTCATGGGAAAATTCCAGAGTAGCTTATCCTCCAGCTATGGAAAGTCAGATATTTTCGTAGCTCAGAGACTGATTTTCTCCATCATATTGTCTGTAATTAAGCTTAATCAATGACTCATACTTAAATACACTGGTGAACTGCTTTTTCAAGAGCTTTTGATTAATTCTGTGTGTGCACTAATAGATGTTCAGTGACATGAGAACACTCTTCTGCAAGGAAACCACATGAGCCAAAGGATACAGACTAAGGTAACATTTTCCCAAACAGGGCCAAATCTGAAAACAAACCCATGTGCTAAATTCCTCACTCCTCTTACATAGCACAACAGGCAAAAAGGGGTTTAATAAAAAAAAAGATAAAAGAGAGAAGAAAATTTCTCTCCTGGGTCCAAGAAAACCCACAATGGAGCTTTTTTCTGATGCAGAGAAAGAAGGGGAGTCACTGCATTAGTCATCAGAGCTTGAAACTCCTTTTGAAAGCTCTGATTATGCATCAGATGCAGAAGGAGTCGGGAGACAAAGCTGGCTTTTAGACTGTGACATATTATTACTACAACATACTAATTATCTCTAATTTGAGAGAGGCCCGACTGTAGGGAGGATGGAAAGGCTGTGATACCAATAAAAATAGAGCTGAGAGGAATAGATTGCAGCTCACGGCTGGTTTACTGATATTTACATTACAACAGCCAGCTAGAGCTCCCTCAAAACAGTCCTCCTAGTATTAACATACCAGCCTAAACCACAGTACTCCAGGTAGTAGCAGTAATTACCAATAGCAGGTCTCAAGTCCACCCAGTCAGCTCAGAGCAGTTCTCCAGTCTCTTCCCAGGTGTCACTGCGCATTTGCTAGGACTCAGAGTGCCAGTGCAGAGGCAATACTGATAGTTGCTGATCTGGTAGTCAAAGCACTTTCTACAGAGTTAGCAGATTGGCCCCATTAGTGGTTTTTTTTAAGTCTCATCTTGTCTTTTCCCTTCTCTTTGAAAAGAGTTTAAGTGTCTGGATGCTGAGATTACAACATGTAAGATGTGAATGTCACCCACAGAAAATGAGAACCTGGTGAAGAAAGTACTGTGGTTGCGATGGGTGAGGCAGAATGAATGAATGAATGAATTAATTCATTAATAAAACACATTCTTTGCTTTAAGGACCACTGATTTACCTCATGATCATGTCTGTGTAGTAGCTTCAGTTACACCGCAAGAGGTCGATGGGTCTATTGCATTTATGATCTCAAAGGACTCTGAGTGCTTTAGTCCTCTAGCCTCTGACTGGACAAATCTGTTCAAAGCCTTGGCCTTGGACACCACTTCACAGAATCACAGAACATTAGGGATTGGAAGGGACCTTGAAAGACCATCCAGTCCAATCCCCCGGCCACAGCAGGATCCTCTAGACCAAGTCAGATGGACCAGCTGTGGCCTGTTCTGGCTGACATGGTGCTGTTGGGTCCTGGGCTGGGCTAGATGAGCTCAGAGGGCTTTTTCAGCCTCAGTAGTTCTGTGATTCTGTAAGAGATTTTTTTCCTCAGTGTCATAGACAAGAATATGTATTTCTTAAGTGTTTTAATGGGGAGATGTCAACAAAAAGAGTTTAATCAAGAAATTCATCTGGCATGAAAAGCAGTCTGTGTTTTGCAAAGCAACAAACAACTACCAGGAAAACCAGTAGTGTCAATGTCAGTACCACTGCACACACCAGAAACAGGCCACTTACCCGAGAAAACTCCAGCCACCGATACTGAAAACGTCTACTGAGGTTAAACAACCTTGAATAAACCATCCTCCACACCAGGTAGTTGGCAAGTGTCCTGTCAAATCAGACATATTTTTATTGGACATCTGAATGCATCAAATGGACCACAAGGCGCTCGCAGAAATACCTCTGCAGATGTTCCCCCTGAATGGTGCAAATTTGACCTTGAAAATGAACCAGGTGGACAAATTCCTTTACACAGAATTCAAGCAGTTAAGGTACAATTGTACCATGATAACCATCTTCTAAGGGAATATATATATATGTGTATATGTGTATAACGAGTCCATCTGCTATTATACCATTTTTAGGTAATAGTTTTTTAAAAAGCAGTTTTCATTTTCCTTAGAAGTAGAAAGAACTGTGTCACAACAACACCTGCATAACCATTCTATCCAGAGATAACAAAATAATTGATTTGTCTTTTATAATCAAAGCAAATGTTCTCTCTCCTCATTCGAGAGGCACACGTGTTGTACCTGCGAGTCGGACTAGATAACAGACCATCCCATACAGACCGTCATTATCTCCTATTTGTGTGTTGCATTGGAAGCTATCAATATGCTTCTGACATTTTTTACTGCCCAGAGAGTAATTAAAGTATTAGTACTCTTATGTTGCAGAAGGATTATTGAAATACCAAAAGAGAGCAATCTCAGTTATAAGAATCTCAAGGGAGACATTGAGGTGCTGGAGCGAGTGCAGGGGAGGGCGACGAAGATGGGGAAGGGCCTAGAGAATCAATCTGATGAAGAGAGATGGAGAGAGTTGGGGATGTTTAGTTTGAGGGAGAGGAGGCTGAGGGGAGACCTCATCACTCTCTACAACTATCTGAAAGGCCACTGTAAAGGCGTTGGTGCTAGTCTCTTCTCACAGGTCATTAGGGACAGAAGCAGAGGGAAGGGCTTCAGGCTCCGACAGGGAAGTGTTAGATTGGACATCAGGAAGAAATTCCCAGCTTTGTGTTATCAGCAAACCTGCCAACAGTGCACTCTGTTCCCTCATCCAAGTCATTAATGACTAGATTGAACAGGACTGGTCCCAGCAACGACCCCGGGACACTCTGCTGGATACAGGCCTCCAAGTAGACTCTGTCCCATTGACCACTACTGTCTGATTTCTATCCTGCAGCCAGTTCACGATCCCTTCACTACCCAATCGCCCAAAGCACAACCAGCAAAGAATGATTTTTGGAGAGAACGGCCTGCCAGCGTATTCAGAAACAGATCTCAGCTGAGAGCAGGTTATCACAGGAATCGCTGCAACGTCATCACTGATCATGTCTCCAAATGGGACGTCATCCTCCTGCACATCTTTTCGTCACACTACCCAAAGCTGTCCAGCGGCCCTGTGCAAATCACATCTGCCACGTTCCATCTAAACATCTGCGTTTTACAGCTACGTTCTACAGGTAGAAGTGATTTCACAAGGTACAGAGTCTCACACAGAGTAGCTGAATGGCCTTGAAAAGAGCAGCCTGTGCTTTCCATTAAAAAAGAAAGGTGAAACTGGGAGTTCCCTGCTGTACACAGGCTAATAGCTACACCCTAGGTATCTATATCAGGCAAATTCCAACAGACCTTTAGTCTAGAGACTTGTTTCCACAAATGTCTGAAGCACCTGAAAAACACAGGAGAAGCCCAGCATTTAATGTCACCTGATAAGGGCAGGTAAAACCATCAGAGGATCCTTACTTTTTCCTTTCATTTTCTAGTATCCTGAATAAATCTTTGAAGTACTGGGGAACACGGACAATCACGTTTTCTGAAGGACCTATATCTTTGAGCTCAGGATACAGTCTGGTGTCAATCACCTTCTTGATGTATCCCAGCCAGTCAAACTGCAGAGACAAAAGGAAGTCTGGTTAAAGCAAATCACAAGGAGATAATTATTAATTAAGTTGCACGTGTGAGACTGACAGTTTTGGAGATTTGTTAATGGTTTAGAAACTACTGAACTTGGTCATAACATGTTTCTGAACCTTAAATAAAGTTGCAACTGTATTTAAAAGAGCATATTCTGTAGTGGAATGCACCTCTTCCCAATGATATTCCCTTGATACGCCGCTTGGCCTTGGTGTTGCCCCAACCAGATGTTAAAATGAGAGTTGTACAGCTACCCCCAACCGACCTGCGGAATCATGGCACTGAGCTCCGATATGTTCATTTTGTTGTACATCACCTCGCTTGTTCGATTCTCATACGGAATCATGATCTGGGGGAAGAAACCAAAACAAAGCGATCACATCACCATCAGAACAAGGACTATCTTGAAGCGACGTGTTCTTGCATCATTGCTGTTCATCATCATTCCAGTGCAGAAATATTTCTCCACCTGTTTCCCAAGATTTCATGGCATCTTCACTCATAAGCCACATGCCTTCTTTGGACAACTTTCAATGATTATACTAAGAAAGTGTGTGTTGATTCCTGAGAGAGGAAAGCCTGGACCATTAGCATGTATTCGACCCCACGTAGAAGCCAGTTCCAGACTATACAGTCTAGAGGGTTAGATTGGAAGATAGGTTTTCTAGAAATGCATTCCATCTCTTGTGTTTGAATGTGTTCTTGCTATCGCCTGAATCCATCTCAGGAAAGATTCAGATACACACGAGCTTCTCCTCATTTTACACCTCCCTGCTGATTTTCATAGCAGGAAATGTGCCATACATAGGCCAGACACGAGTGAAAGCATTTTCCAACCAAGCTTGTACTCTGCTTGCCAGATGGGCCAGACCTCAGCACCCTCTCTAGCGTCAAAGTCCAAGGACAGAGCAAAAAAAAAACCTAAATCCCAGAACATTAGGGATTGGAAGGGCCCTTGTAAGATCATCTAGTCCAATCTCCCTGCCAGATATATAAGCAGTCCTTTTCTCACTGACAAGGGAGAGTCAGATTCAAAGACGGCAGTATGGTTGGTGACAGGAAAACAAACCAAGTACAATAGGTATGTCACCACTTTCTCAGTGTTGAAGAGAAATGAAAATTCCCAATGGCAATTCCAGCCAAAAATAAGATAAATCCTATACTGAAGGCTGTGTGCTGTGTGGTTTAACATGGATGGATGCCGACGCCGTTCTAGCCCGACAGCTGGCAGTTTTCCCAAGAAAGTTCTCCAGTCAGGCAGTTATGATTTAGTGGCAATTACGGAGACCTGGTGGGACAG
>VXBP01004942.1:156866-222812 GCA_013400115.1 Rhinopomastus cyanomelas | reverse complement strand
ACTTCCCTGTGATGAGGGTCATCTCTGCATATTGGACTCTCAGTTCCCTTCAGGAGCGAGTCTCCAGTAACTAGTAACCTTCTCTTCTTCTTTGTTGAGGAGGTTGTCATATTACTGGACAGTCTATCTGATTTATCTGATTGTGATAAGACCTCTGGAATTGGTTGCCTATCATCTGTACCCCTATTAGACTGACTGTTTCCTGGAAGGGGCTCATATCTATTTCTTAGTGGCACCTGGTAAGGTGAGGCGGGCAAGTGGGCTGCTTGCCTTCTTCTACAGCCTTGGACTTGCCTCCACTCAGGCCTTCCTACTCAGGCTTCAGTCTTCCATCTGAGAGATGCAGGATACAGGGGTCCCTTGATTCTGGCTGTTGCCTATAACAAGAAGCTGTTGATGTTCCATTCCCATGAGTGTTCAAGGCCAGGCTGAATGAGGACCTGAGCAACCTGCACTAGTGGGAGGTGTCCCTGCCCATGGCAAGAGGGTTGGAACTAGATGACCTTGAAAGGCCCCTTCCAGTGCAAACCATTCTGTGATTTTGTGATGACTCAGCTAGGAACTGACATTGGGATCCCCATGGTGTCGATCATCCACGGAGAAAACACACTGTGAAGGCAGAGACTTCTGGCAGGAGCTAGAAAATACCGTTAACCAAGAAACAACCATGGGACTACGCAAAAGTAGGAGCCCGTTTCATAATGTGCTCACATAAACAGATGAATTAAGCCTGCTCTCCAGGCAGCTCTCGCTGTAGCTGCCTCACAAGTGCTTGACTCTCCCACCTTAACACTGTGCTCTCAGCACGGGGTGGGGTTTTTCCACCCGTGCATTGCACATTGGAAATGCAGCCGGCCCCCACCCGCCCCCCAGCTCTGCAGTAAAAGAATCCTGGTGTTGAGTGAGTGCAGGCACTTCCCAGCTGATGCAGCGTCCCCGCTGCAGTCACAAGGGTCTCTTTATGGAGAGGCTCCCCGGGCACACAAGACCTGGACCAGCCTAACCAAACCAGCAGAGAAAAATAAACATCCTTCTCCTGGAAGTGCCTAGCACAATTTCATTAAGCCAGACGATGACTGCGAAGAACCGGATGTGTATTTATTGAACTGAGTCCTAGGAGAGTCAAAGGGGGAAGAGAAGCCCCTGGCTGTTATGGGGAGGGGAGGGAGGATTTACGGAAAGTAAACACAAGCACGGACTAACCCCCCCTACTCAAACCCCAGTGCTGCAAACCCCCACAGGACTGCAGGGGCATTTTTCTTCGTAGTCATTTCTGAGGAGGGTAACGTGAACACCCTGTGGTTTGGAAACAAGCACACGAGGAAAGGTGCCTTTTGCGAGAGGGGCACGGGAGTTACGAGCGCGTTTCCAGGCAGCAGCATTCCTGCCTGTTTTACAGCACGCTTCGGACACCGGCCTGCCTCTGAGGTGGAGTGTGAACACAAAGCATCGCCCCCGTTGCTTTCCCCCGCTCAGGCGCGGCGATGCAGAGCAGCTGCGAAGCGATGCACGAGCAGCACTCCCTGGGCTGCTTTCGCCTGGGGTGGCAGGGCATCAGGGTTTAAAGCTAATTAAGAAACAAAAATTGACTCCTGACTCCACACATTTAACCATCTCCCCTTGCTCCCAGGGAAGGGGGTCTTATTTCAAGGTATTTCAGATCAACCCCTGTTCATATTGCTCTGGTTCTTTTCTCCTTTTATACTTTTTTCTTACTGGAAGTGACTCTAGAGAGGCTATTTAAAGTATTTTTGTTACCAAAAAATCAGCATCCAGTAAAGTTTTGATAATCCTTCTTACAGCAACCCTTCCCTAACAGTGATGCAACACTTCTTCTAACAGATGACCCCAAGTTCTTACCTCTCCCCTCAAAAAGAGGTCTTGGACTGGAGATGCATTAGAAAAGTCATTCTGCTCTGCTTGAGAGAGGCCAGTCAGGCCTGAAGGACATGGAAATATTTTAACAGTGATCAGGACAGGAATGGAGCAAGAACAGCAACAAAACCTGTTATATATACCTGTCCTGCTGACACTGGTGTAAAGGTGTGATTTTGGCTTTGGGACTTCACTTGCATCCCTACTGAGAAGGAATAAAAGGTGAGTTCGAGTAGAATAATAGCATGGTTTAGGTTGGAAGGGACCTCAGAGATCATCTAGTTCCAACCCCATGCCAGGGGCACAAACACCTCGCTAGACCAGGTTGCTCCGAGCCCCATCCAACCTGGCCTTGAACGCTTCCAGTGACGGAGCATCCACAGCCTCCCTGGGCAACCTGTTCCAGTGCCTCACTACCCTCAAGGTGAAGAACTCCCTGCTTATATCTAATCTAAATGTCCCCACTTTCAGTTTAAAGCCATTTATCCTCATCATTCTAGGCTCTGTAACAAGTTGCCCCCAGCTTTGTTGCAGGCCCCCAATTAAAAAGAAAAGGTACCCAATCAGGAATGAAAAAATGGTAACACACGAGATGACCTGTGCCAGGAGCACACAGGCATGAGGGGCAGGCAGGGATGTTTCTCTGCTGCTGAACTGATTCCCTCTGGCAACAGCCCATCACTCCCTGAAGTGACAGAGCGATGACCAACTCTGCAAAGGCTACAGGAGCTGCAGGGAAGCAGCATGAGCTGTCACCACACGAACAGCATCTCCAGCACATCAGGCTACCTCAGCCCGCACTTACTGACATCAGCACCCCTGCCCCAGGCTGAGAGTGTCACACTGCATAGTCCTTCTGCTGTGGGAAGTGGGAAGGAAAGAAAGAAAAGCCTCTCAGGAATACTTCAGCTGCACTGATAAGCAGCCTGCCTTGCCCTCCTGAAGCTTCACAAAACTTCTCCAAAAGTAGAAGAACACCTGCCTACAGGACACGTTCCTGTGCGACTTGGTCTAGATGGTCCTGCTGCGGCAGGGTGATTGGACTAGATGATCTTTTGAGGTCCCTTCCAGTCCCTAACGGTCTGTGATTCTGTGAACACACAAGGTAAAAAACTACCTCCTCCCCACTCCAGCTTGGCACCAGGCTGCAACATCTGCCCACCCTTGAGGGCCCTTTATCCAGGCAGAAAAGGGGGGTTGTAGCTGAGGCAGTACTGGGCGAGTCGATTAGCCACACGTTGCTGGACCGGGGTGTGCAGATAGAGAGGACGGAGATAATTGTTGTTCCTAATTAGCTAAGCAGATTTGGGAGCACCAGTGCACCATGCCCAACGCAGAGATCACAGAACTAGGTTGGGAGAGACCTTTAGAGATCATCTAGACCAGCCCCTGTCATTACAGACCTCAAAGCATGAAAAATAAACTTGAATGCAGTGCAGTTGCCTCTTGTTGTTTCAATGAAAGCTAAAACCATCAAATGGCAAGAGAAGCAGAACCCCCCCATCATCAGCACCTGGTCATTGCGAGAATCCTTGGGGTATGGAACCTGATACCCACTGCCTGTATCAGGGTCTGACACGTCCAAAGAAGCAGACTCTGCTAGATTCCCAAAGCCCTTTTCAGGGCACAGACAAGTGAAAGGCTGCACACTGCAGCCTCAGCCTTACTAAAGGCCACTTTCAGCCCCATAAACTCCACAAACAATGCCTCATTTTTATAATTAATACATATTGTTATTAATAGATTTTAACAAAGCTGGCTTTCATTCCTGTGTTTGGTGGTGCATTTGGTGAAGCACTTAAAGGGGGCCATTCCAGCGCAGGCGTATAACTGTTTTAATTACATCCTGTGAATTTATTTTTCCAGGGAGAAATATTTCTCAGGGAAAACGTCTATAAAAGTAACTTTAGCAGCCTTGTAATTTTGCGTGTGTTTCCTATAGGAAATCTGTTTAGTTTAAGTCCCAGGTTCTAACACTCTCTTTCATGCAGCAGCGTGATGTGAAGAATGCTGCTGACAGTCGCGTTAAACCCTTCTATCTCTTCTGAAATGAAATTCCTGATGGATTTTTGAGCCCAACCTTGATGGGACCTTGCCTCCTCCCTCTCAAACTGGATTTCCCTTGCAGGGTGAGTCCTTCACAGACATGCCCCGACCCTAAATGGAGGCACCTTACCTTAAGGGGCATTCCAGGGGTTGATTTACGTGCCCGTGTTGGTGTTGCACTTGTGAGTTATTTTTACCATCATTTCTTTAACTAAGGACAGTCCCACAGGAGCAAAAAGAAAAGCTTTATGGGTTTCACAGCCATCAAAGTGAGACTTCCCAGGAAATGTATCCTCCAGGAGGGGGCTTTTGGTCAGTCAGGCTTGAGCATTTCTTTCTTTCCCCTAGAAAGCTACGAAGACAGCTGGAAACTCCAGCCCATGGCTGCTTTGTCACCTTTAAACGCCTTATTTCTGGAGCTTGCTCCTATCATTTCACCTTCTACATTCATCCTGACCTTGAGGAGCTCACAGTTAGTGACACTTAATTCCTCTGCCAAGAAAGAGTTCATGTTCCTCTGGGTGAATGAACAGACTACAGGGACGTTCTGGGTCTCTTCTGTGCTCCATGTTTGGCACTAGCCTGTCTGGTGACTTGCTTGGGTTCAGTCTGTGGTTCTTGAGCAGCTTTGACTTCTAACACAAGGTGATGGAAAAGCCATTTGTTCCCTAGTGCTAGAGCTTGGTTTTATTAGCTTGTTTTTTTCCCTGGTAACTTGTCCTGTAGCACTTAGCTAGTCCTCCTAAGATTTTGCCCTGTGTCTTATCACTGGGGAAGAGCACTGGAACATACCCCAGCACTCCAGTGAAAAGACTGTGCAGTGAACCAGCACTGTGGTGTCCCACTTGGAAAGACACCTGCTGGGTGCTAGGGTGAGAAGCTGTGTCAGGTCACCTGGGAGAGGAGAACACCTTTCCTTGTCTGAGGAAAAGGGCCGAGCTTCTAAGAAAGCCAAAGGAAGACAAAAGCAGCTTTCCTCTAGGAAACCACAAGGAACTGGGATGCTCCAGGCTGTGGTCCCTTGCCAGCGAGAGCATTCTAGCACTGAACATACATGACCGTCTCCTCTGTCAATCTTCCTTCCTTCTCTCCACCACTAAATCAGAAGTGACTGTAGCCTGTGTTCTTGCAAACAGGTGTGTTCAACTCTCTGTGAACTTACTCAGGTCTTGTTGCTGCGGTTTCACCACCTTGAAAATTACATCCCTCCAGAATACAGAGCAAAAGGTTTGGAGTCATTTTAGACGCAGGACAAATAACACAACACGGAGAACGTAGCTTTCCCACATGCAGAGTAGGGTGGATCAGGCTTTAGCAGCTACAAAAACCTACCTGGTTACTCACTCGTTGTGGCAACGGGCTGTTTTTATTGCTCGCTGGGGATGGCACATTAACGGTACCACAGGTCAGTCTGTGCAGGCCATCGCTCCGGGAAGAGCGAGTCTTCCACCGCCAGGAATGCCGTGCAGCGTTCCCACTGCCAGACACACTCATGACACACACACACAGTGCTGTAGGGCAAAGAGCAGGAGAAAGACCTGATCACATTAAGCTGGTTTCCAACAGATGGAGAAATAGTCATTGTTGGCACCTTCTAACTCTTCTCTGTCATCACTCTTGGTCTCTACTGGGACCATCACAAGCCTTCACTGACGCGAAGAAGGTGCTCTGAGATGCCAGACATTTAAATCAGAAGAATGGAAGGCAGAGGACCTGCCCCAGACGGGGATCTGTTGCCAAACTGGAGAGGAAGCCAATGCAGTGAGTGCTACTCTGTTCCCATGCTCAACTCTTGTTGCTTTGATCTGCAAGTCCCTGGCAGGGCTTGATGTCTGATGTAAATTGATTGGATTTTGAACCAGCCTAGATCAGGCTCTGTAATCATGGAATCAAAGAATGATTTAAGTTGGGAGGGACCCCAGAAATCATCTAGTTCCAACCCCCAGCCCATGGGCAGGGACACCTCCCACTACACAGGTTGCCCAGAGCCTCATCCAACCTGGCCTTGAACACTTCCAGGAAGGGAACATCCACAGCTTCTCTGGACAACTTGTTCCAGTGTCTCACCACTCTCGTAGTAATCCATGAGCAACACCACCACTCTCATAGCAATTCATCAGCCCTGCTGAGTGGTGTCATCTGAAAAATAATCTCATCCTACTTACCTCTAAAAAAATCTGGATGATGGACTTGAAAGATCTTGAAAGGCTGCACCTTCACCACAGCAGGTGCTGAAGTTACGGCTGTGGTCAGAAGGTATTGACTCATGGATTTCATTCCTAAAACACAAAGAAAAGGGAAGGCTCAGTTTTAAGCAGATGAAATGGGGAACAGCAAGGCTTGCAGGTCCTAAACACTTTCCAGTTGGATTGGGTTGAAGGAAAAACCCAAGGTTGGAGCCAAGGCACGAGTCCTCCAGGGAGATGTGAGGTCCAAGGCTGAAATAAGGCATCCCACCCCTTGCAGTAGGCTTCACACTGACCTCAGAGAGATATTTCAGGTTCACAAGACGAAACAGCCTCAAGTTGAGCCAGTGGAGATTTAGGTTGGACAATCCCTAATGATTCTATGATTCTATGAGGAAAAATGTCTTCAGACATTGGAACAGGCTGCCCAGGAAGGTGGTAGAGCCACTGACCACCCCTGGAGGTGCTTAAAAGGCACGCAGATGTGATGCTGATGGACCCGATTTAGTGCCGGGTTGACAGTTGGCCTTGATGATCCTGAAGGTGTCTTTTAACGTGAACAACGTTGTGATCCTGTGATTTCCTCCCTCCCCCTTCTTTCCAATGGGTTTTAATTAGGTCCTTTGTTGAACTCCTTAATCCCACGGCACTCCTGCCTTCCAGTCCCCTCCCCGCTTCTCTCTCCTTGCTGGGAGCCCTTTCAGGCCCAGCTGTAAAACTCCACAGACCATGTATCAGAACACTTCATAATCACTCTTACCTTTGAGGTAACGCAACAGAAATCAGCTCGTTCCTAGTGACCCAGAGAGTCTAAGAGCACCGGTGCACACCCGTAACAAAGCTGGCAGTGAGCTGTTGAGCTGGGGACCAGCGCCCCGCATCGCTGTCATCAGGTCATCCAGGAGACCCTCAGTGGGACGAGGCTGGACCTGAGGAAGCTGAGTAACATCTCGTTCCCTGGCAGGTCCTTGCAGAGGTACATGATGTCTGCACAAACGTGGAGGCTTCCTGGCTTGTGTCTTCTGGGCAGGGCTGCAGCTCACGGTTACAACGATCTGGGCTCCACAAGTTACCTTGTGGTGGACCCAGTTTCTCTGTGACAAAGGGTTAAGGCAGAAGGGTAAAAACAGAGTCCTCTTGTCTCGTGGGTGCACAGGAGGACCATCTTGACATGTGAAGACAACAGACAGCCTGCCAGGACAGAAAACTAGAGAAACATTCTCTAGAGCACACGTGCAGGCACGTTCATCCACTGACAGCGGCCTTTCACTCACAGATCCTTCTACTAACTGAACAAGTGTATTTTCTTACTTATTTAAGCCTAGTCCGTCCAAAAGATTTTGTGTTTCTGGGGCCCTGGGCTCCAGCAGGAGCACAGCCCATCACAAAGACGACGACGATAGCTACTCATCGTGGAACAACATCTAGGCAGCTGAAAAGCACCACTGCCCCTCCTCTGCATCAGGCAAGACCAGCACAGGACCGGCGCTGCTCTCGTGTGTTTATGCAGCACCTTGCACAGTAAAGCCTTGATGCAATTAGCCCCTTTAGCTGGAATGACGACAGCGTTGGCTGGAAAGCCTTCCCTCAGGATCTCTCACAGCTGCAGACCTCCAACTCACCGTGACTGTCTTCTCCCCAGGACCCCATTTCCACCTCCAGCAGTGCGTCCACTGGTTTTCATGCCAAAGGGCAGGGTGGCTCTAGGTCTCACATGGCACCGTGCCACATGCTGCAGCAAAGTCCTTGCGTGTTTTTCCTCCTGGCTGCACACATAAGGCCCCGGCCAACGCTTGCCGTTGACCCAAGCGGGTTTTGGATCAGGCATTGCAAGTAAAATTTGCCCCAGCCAGATACCAGTCACTAGGGTGTCATTTTTGAGAGCGAGTTTAAATTCCTTAGCCCAGGTCTGGACTTGGCTCCCTCGCTGACCTTTCAGAAAGCCTCTTCTCATTTTGCTTGGCTTCTTCACTGGTTCTGCAGCCGCCTGTGGGTTTGGTAGTGGTTCAGGTTACTTGCTGATGGCCTGTTCTTCTACCTCTGCTTTTCAAGAAGAGTTCACCCCAGGATTTATAACAGGTTCTTGGTAGCACGCTCTGTACTTAAACCTGTAAAACCATTTCAGTTTAACCACCTGTTTTCACACACTCATAATTCCACAAAGCACCCACCTTTTGGGATAAAACTTTCCATGCTTCAGCTCTTGCCCAAGGCGCTATTTTACTTCTTTGCTTTCAATAAAATTCCAAAAAGGAAAAAAGTTTGATCCAAATCCATTCCACATTTCTACGCTTGGCCTGAGGCAAGAAACCTTCCCCATTAAAAACAATTTCTAACCACAGTCCTTGTTGTGGAGCTCAGAGTTAAAAAATCTGATGTTCAGGAGCTGCCACAGATGCTCTAAGAAGACAGCTGGAGCCCAGCCACGGGCTGAAACCCCTGATCCACCCCAAAGACCTGGCAACGAGGTGAGGTGTCTCTCCTTCCCTTGCTGTGAGGCAGTGGGTGGTTCACAGCTGATGGAACTCTGTTACCTTGAGAGAGGGAATTAGAAAGGTGGGTTCTCCATCATGAGAGCCCACAGCCAGGCTGTGAGCCAGCCTCTCCTGGAGCCAGAGGGAGCTTTTCCACCAGAACGGACTTGGTCACGCTCACAAGTGCATTGCTAATCGTGGGTGGGTTCAAGGCCCCCCGAATTCTGCAGGAGCCTCTTCAGTAACCTCGGTTATCTGAGCAGCTGTGGTTCAAAGGGTCTGTGGGAGAAGCCAGCGCGGCCTGTAAAACACACGCCAGGTTTCAGTTTTATGTTTCACTCCCTGCCCTTCAGGACGTCCTAGGAAATGAAATGCAAAGGAATAACACCAGGGCAGGGCTCAGGCTGTAAGACCAAGCAGTCAGCGTAATCAGGAAGTTGTTTCAAAAAACCCCTTACGCTGCCCAGAAATGTTGTCCCAGCTTCCCCAAGCCCTTTCTGTTTGCCCCGTGTCAAAGGCAACTTATCACTTGTCCCACTTGAATCCACCCTCCTTCCTGTTACCACAGCACACTGATCCCAAGCCACCCCCAGAGCCGCAGACAGAACAGTCCCCACCCTGAGGTAGGGGGCTCGCTGCCTCCAACAGCATTTTGCTCCTCCTGCCCTGTAAAGGCTGCCCTAGAGAGCTGTCTCACTCATCACCCGCACAGATGAATTTCTGGTGGCACAAGTCTGTCTTTCACTCTGAGCTCTGGCTTGGAAACCCAGATGTCCAGCTTGCGGCTGCCAGAAGACAGAAGAAAAGGATATGGGAGAAAGAGATCCTTGGTACCACCACCGCATCAGAAGAACATAGGCAAGAGTGGGCTTGGTGAGCTCTTGCATGGCATATCTCACTCCAGTCTCTACTGGAGAAAGCTGAGAGCTTGTTTCTTTCCACATTAGTTTTACAGTTGGTTCATGGTCACCCATGACCGCATCATCACCAGCTCCCTTTTACGTTTTGATCGCGAGTTCCTTTATGGCTGATGTGGAGCTCATTTGTCTTTCAAGATGACTCTTGCTGTTGTGAGGCAGGAGCACTCTTGGATCACAAACTAAGGCTGGAGCACAGCAGAGAGCTACTTGCAAAGCTCCTGTGTCCCAGGCCAACGGGTCAGATCATCCTTCCTCCAAACCTAAGGCTCACTGGGGCAGCACACTTCCCTGCTGTAGAAGGTCTCCCCTCCTCTGTGAAAGCTGTTCTCAAAAATCAAGGTGCAGCTTGGCCACTCCCCTGGACAACACGTGGACACAGCACTTTGACCCGGTGGCACCTGTGTTACGATTTCCCTTTCAGGCAACCCTGCTGTTTCAGGTGCCTTTTCTGCCAAGCAAGGAAATGGCCACGGAACAGCTGCTCCCACTCTTCTCCAAGGATAGTTTAGGCCCATTACATGATTGTCCCCTTCTGAATCAAATAATAAGCTGCTCTTTCAAAGCCTGAGACTTGGCTGCCTGCTTTTAGATGCCTGCAGAGATGTTGGTCCTCTTGGGCAGATAACAGCTAGTGCCACGCCCAACAGCTCACCTCCTTTTATGGCAAAGAACCCCCAGCCTTAAGACCTCCAAGGCAAATACCTTCAGCCGGAGGAGTGGGAGTCAATCACATACAAACGTACATGCCAGCACTGAGGCATAAGGAAGAAGTGATTTTAGGGTGAAAGAGCCCTGGAACAGCTGCCCAGAGAGGCTGTGAAGTCTCCTTCTCTGGAGTCACAGAATCACAGAACATTAGGGATTGGAAGGGACCTTGAAAAATCATCTAGTCCAACCCCCCTGCCACAGCAGGATCACCTAGACTGAGTCACACAGGAACACATCCAGGTGGGTTTTAAACATCTCAGAAAGAGACACCACAACCACCCTGGGAAGCCTGTTCCAGTGCTCTGTCACCCTCACTGTGAAGAAGTTCCTTCTCATATTTATCACACAATGGTTTAGGATGGAAGGGGCCTTAGTGATCCCCTAGTTCCAGCTCCCTTACCATGGCCAGGGACACCTCTCACCGGACCAGGTTGCCCACAGCAACATCCAACCTGGCCTTCCAGGGACGGGGCATTCACAACCTCTCTGGGAGACCTGTTCCAGTGCTTCTGCACTCCCACGGTGAGGAATTTCTTCTTAAGACCCAATCTAAATCTGCCCTCTTTTCGTCTGGAGCTGTTCCCCCTTGTCCTATCACTAGAATCCCTCATTAAAAAATCCCTCTCTGGCTTCCTTGTAGTCCCTCCAGCCACTAGAAGGCTGCTATAAGGTCCCCCTGGAGCCCTCTCTTCTCCAGGCTGAAAAACCCAAACCCACACACAACCCTCTCCTTTCTTAGCAAATTTCTGCCTTAATTTGTCACCAACATGTCCCCGTAAGGACCCAAAACTTCCCATAATTGTTGTGGCCTTTAGCAATGCAACAAAAAGCTCCCACTGTCCCAACTGCAGAAGCACTGGCAGGTGACTGGGACTCAGCCCTGCGTGGCCATCAAGCCACTGCAGGAACCTGAGGGTTCTGCCTCTTCTGGAGTGGCTCCAAGCACCTCCCGCCAGAGAGACTTCTCCCCGGCATCACACAGTGCCTTTCCCACCCCGCGCAGCCACCAGCAGAGCCAGCCTGGGTGGCAGCAGACGCAGACGCCGAGCGCGGTGTCCCACCAGTGGCTGTCCCCTGTCTGTGGTGCTGCGCTGGAAGGAGCTGGATGCCGTGGGGTGGTCCCGCGCTCCGCATTGCTCTCTCCGCAGTCACATACTGAGAGCCCGCAAGCCCCGTGCAAACACAGTACCTGATACTTGAGAAAGTGACATTTTAACGAAATAGCACGTTGAACACACGTTCCCACCCAGCTCCTGGTCGCCCCTACCAGCAGATCTAAACCACAGTACAATAGAACAGTCTTTAGCTGCGAGAGACCCTGCTCTCCCACCCTCCATCTTGGCCCCAAAAGACAAGTATCCTATTAACATGGGCCCCGAGTTTACAGCCTAATGAAGTTAAACAGAAAACCAGCCCTTTCTCGACACTTTTGTGGAGAGGAATGAAAAGCTGAGGGCCAAGGAGCACTAAAACTGAAGAACACCTTTCCTTCCTCCCACGCTACCCGATCATCGCAGCGCTACCTATGAAGAGCAGACACTGGGTGGCCCATAAATTTCTTCTGGCCCCCAGCATAAGGTGCTTCTCACTTGAGCTGCCCCTAAAGCTGCCAGGATCCCATCAGGGATGCTGAAATAAGCAAGAAGGCATTTCTTGCTCTCCTCTGCCTTGTCCCACTCCACCCATGTGTAGTGGAACCACAGCTTCATCGCAATGAAAACCTGTTACTACCAGAAAATACTGCCTGAGTCTTCTCCACCCAGCAGTCTTCCCTGCACCCAGGCTGCACAGCATCACTTAAGTTCTCTCGGTGCATCCTCCAAAAGCCTTTGCTCTCCTGACAGGATGTTTCAGTTTGGACCTGTGGCTGTTTGCTGAAGACCCACAATGTTGGATAAAGAGGGACTTTTATTCAGCTTCTATTCGGCCAGGAGCAACAAGAAGGATGAGTAAAACTCGTAGTGTGACTGCAACAAATAAACTTGCCTTTTACACCAAGGTGCACACCCCAGGAGGAGCATCTTTGTCCAACCTAAATAAAGCTGTCTCTCCTGCAGACTTCTTGTCCTTCCCTGCTCCAAGTGTAACTGCAAGGGAAGAGACTGGTCTGAAAGAGAAGCACAACAGAATGAGATCTGAGAAAGATGCTGAACAGAGAGAATAGGAAGAAAATCCTTCCTGCATGAATTACAGAAGAAAACCCAAGGCCAGATGGACTTCTTAGCCAAATACAACACAGCAAGAGTCATCTTGAAAGACAGATGAGCTCCACATCAGTCATGAAGGAACTCGAGATCTTAATCAAAATGTAAAAGGGAGCTGGTGATGATGCGGTCATGGGTGACCATGAACCAACACTGCTATAAAACCAGTGTGGGAAGAAACAAGCTCTCAGCCTTCTCCAGTAGAGACTGGAGTGAGATACGCTATGCAAGAGCTCACCGAGCCCACTCTTGCCTACGTTCACATCTTTCTAAACTCAAGTGTTGTCACTTCCTAGCACTTCCTGGATGTTCCAGACACAAGCGTCAGTGGGACGAGGTGTCCTTAGCTATTTCTGTAAACACACTTGACTCTCGTGCCATTTTTTCTGATGTGCAGTCATCAACTCACATGACACTTAAGGATGTTGGAGGAGCTGCTCTTGATTCTCCACATGCTCAGACATTATAGTAGCTGAGAACTGTGAAAACAGCATTTTCATTTCTTTCCCATCTATCCTGACCCTGAGAACTGCAGCACAGACATCTGTGACAGTCAGCGAGTGAACTGGGCAATGTGGAGAGGAGCATCTTGGATTCTTTCTTACCCTACTGCCATCTCTGTAGTTAAAAAACCCCAAAAAAGCAGCACCATGCAAATGGCTCAAGGCTGCTGGTCTGCCCTGATGAGGATGTGATGAGACAAAGCCCAGTATCTCCATGTTCTGGCCGCTCGTTCCCCATCCGTCTGTGTCACTTCTGGTGCTTGTCTGTACTTTCCTGTGTTCCACACCCTGATGCTGACCCAAGACCTACCTCAGATTGACTCCAGTTTCCAGTGCAGTAACATGCACTGGAAGTGCTGCCGAGATATTTGAGTTGGACAGAAAAACTTCCTTTCTCTCTCTCTGTCTCTAGGTTAAAGCCAGACCAGCTTGGAACCTCCTGCCTGGAGCAACTGCTTCTTAGTCACGCGCCTTCTCCTTCGCAGACAGCTCTGCAATACGCTGTGTACGCCAGCTCCTCCCGAGCACGGCCGACACTTGGTCTCCAGCATCAGCAGACACTGTTCCAAAAAAGCAAAGAAATCTGAAAGCACAGAAGAAATGAAGCGCCTCGTGCCACCAACCTCATCTGATGTAGAGCCACCAGCCAGAAAACAGTCACTGTGGCTAGGCTGCCAGCCCAGGAATGGAAGTGCTGTGCAGCTCTTCCACACCACTTGCCTGTACCACTTCCCATCTGTTTCCTTCTAGCCCAAGTCAGTCTCCTGAAACAAAAAGGCCTCTGTTAAATAGGTCTGTTCCATTAAATCAATAGGAGTCCTTTCAGTTTACATCCTGGTCCTCTGGAATGGGCTCATCTGGCCTTTCTGGGGAGGAGGGAGTTGACGTCCAGAACGAGCCTTTGGAACAAAAGCTGGTTGAAAAACAAGAGCTGTTCCCTTCCACAGCAGCTGCAGCGTGGTTGAGCAGGAGATGAAGAGGAGGTGGGCCTTGGTACACCCTGGACATGCCGACTACATCGGTGTTGTTCTCAGGAAAATGAAATGCCTGCTGTCAGTGTCACTTTTGGGGTTGATCAGTTATTTCAGGTATTTAAGTAGTTTCTCCTGTGCAGATTGTGTTCTCCATATTAACTAGTAACCTTTATAAACCTTTCACATGTGGCATTACAAACCCTTTACCTTGCAGTACAGAGGGTATGTGGCACCCCCTGGGTAGACTTGTTCCGGCCATCACCTCCACGGTGTGCTCTTGGGAGGAAGGAGAGAGCAAACGTTTAAAAAATACACGTAATGAAGTAATGAAACCCACCAACACTTGCCTTTAGAAGGAATTTGCACGTGCTCAAAAGCTAGAAAAACACCAAGACCATCTTTTTTGTTGGAGGAGGAGACTCATTTGAAGAACGTGTCAGGAGAAGGTTGTCGCCTTGCGTGTTCAGGTGCTGCTTTTCCTGTGTGGCCAAAGATGGCATTTCCGCTGCACCTGTGGCTTCTCCACCTCACCCAGTGCAGAGCAGAGTGAGATTAAATTAATGCAGCAGCCCCTGTTTCTCCAGGGCTTGCTGCTTTTTCAAAGGTGCCGTCTGCACATCGTGTGGTCCATTTCCCAGTGCTGCACCGTGGGTGAAGTGCAGGGCCAGGCAGCCCCTGGGAAGCCTAGTCCCATGTGTCCTGGGTGCCTCTCATAGGGAAAACATGACCAAGCCACTGCTTCCCAAACTTCCAGTAAATGAAGGAGGCAAGTTTTATCCTGGTCGCAGCTGCAGAAGCAAGGCCTGACCGAGACGACAGCGCAAGGCTCCCACCCCAACCTCCTGCCTCTGAAGAGAAGAACGGCACAATCCAAGACAACAGGCACAGCTGCCAAAACTCTTCCCAGCTCTGCTGAAGCTGAGATTCCCCGGAGTTCAGGGATCCCCCAGAAGTTATTTCAGAGCAAAAACAGCCCAAACCAAGACTGGGAGGGGGCAGAAAGCTCCTCTGCTTCAGGCTGCACCACAAAGCTGGCAGAAATCACATCTGGGTTCTTCCGTTGCGCCAGAGATGTTTGCTTTGGAAAGTCTGTGATGGGCTGGAGCAGGGGTCACAAGGCAGAGCGCTTCTCCTGCACACAAAACTTGCCACCCAACCAGCACGAGCAGGTGGTCAGGGAACCCTACGACACACCAGTGTCCCTGAGGCTGGATCCCACCCGTCAGCTTCTGCCCAATGGTCCTAACTGTTGTCGCTAGCCTAGAAAGACGCCCAGAAGGGAAAACCCCACCTTGTAGGGACAAGCACTGGCTCCCCGTGTCTCAACACACACTTCACCACATACACCCACCCAAGAGCCTCAGGGGCTCAAAAATAGCACCTGAGCACACGAGTGACCTGCAAAAGCAGCCAAAAAAAAGGAGTTTTCAGCCCATTCCCAGGCACACAACAAAGTCCAGTCTGTGGGACCTAGCACAACGTGAAACAGAGCTCAACCAAGCAGCCTGTGCTTCACAAGTCATAAATCTAGGGTGGAATTCCGCTCCCTTTTCTTCTGGGTAAGTGTTTTCCTTCTGTGGCTGTCGGCTGCAACTGGAGGCCAGGCTGCCATCGTCTCAGGCTGGGATTTGGGCAGGAGGGGGAGGGAGCTAATCCCTTTTTCATCATGTGAAATTAAACCATAAACCATGCCTTTTAATTCTTTCTAATTAAATTTCTCACTGGAAAGCGGAAATGTTATTTTTGAGTATTTTTGCACAAAACACAGCAGGAAGCGTTTGGGGAGAGGCGTGACTGGGCGTGCAGGCTGCTCTCCAGGGTGTCCTGGGACGTGCTTGGGACTCTTTGACTCTCGAAGATCACTCCATGGCTGGCAGCCCCATCACATGTGCTAGACTGACTCACCTCCACATGTGCATTCAGCCCCTGGGAAGAAGGAAGAGGGACTATTCAGTCAAGACAGTCTCATGGTGTGACAGCCTGAGAGAGGCTGGAAAGAACCGGTGTGAGCGGTGAGAGCGGTGTGTCCAAAGAAGAGCGGTGAAGCTCGTCAAGGGCCTGGAGGACAGGTCTTATGCAGAGCACTGAGGTAACTGGGTTGTTTAGTCTGGAGAAGAGGAGGTTGAGGGGAGACCTTATTGCTCCTGACAACATGAAGGGAAGTTGTAGAGAGGTGGGGGTTGGTCCCTTCTTCCATGTCACCAGTGATGGGACAAAAGGAAATGGCCTCAAGTTGTGCCAGGTTGGACATCAGGAAAAATTTCTTCACTGAATGAGTGGTCAGATATGGGAACAGGTTGCCCAGGGAGGTGGCGAAGTCACTGTCCCTGGAAGTGTTCAAAAATACGTAGATCTAGTACCTGAAATCTTGGCTTAGTGAGCCTGGTGGTGCTGAGTTAATGGTTGGAGCTGATGATCTTGGAGGTCCTTAATAAATCTATGATTCTATGAAACTCTGGAGATCATCTAATCTAAACCCTCCACCAGAGCAGGCTGTCCTAAAGCAGATCACACAGGAACACATCCAGGTGGCTCTTGAGTATCCCCAGAAGAGATGCCACAACCTCTGGGCAGTCTGTAGCAGTGCTCTGCCACCCTCAAGGTGAAGCTGTCAGTGGTCTAATATGTGCAAGGTCCTGGTGCTCACAAAAGCCAGGCTCTTCTCTACCAACACGGAAACAGAAGTAGAGCTTTGCAATTCTAAAGCATGTCAAACTAACTGGCATTTTCTCCTTTATGCTCCAGGATGGGCTCAAGAGAAGCAACCCAACAGGCAAGAAACCACCTCCCAGGCCTCTGAATTATTCTGGCTTAACTGAAAGGAGAAATTCAATGCAGCAAGTTGCAGCAAGAGGCCAGCTGAAAGCAAGGGCAGGCCAGGAAGGAATCGTGTCCCTCAGTCCTCCTGGCTTAGCGAGCATGAGCTTCCATCTGCTTTGCAGCACAGAGCCAGATCATTGAGCCAGAGCAGGGAGAGCTACAGCCGATTCAGGCATCAGCTCCGTAGAGAGTAGAAACTCAGGTCTGACTCACAGACACGTGTCATGGCTGTGTTAGAGAAGGTACCTCCAGGGTCACACCCATACGGATTAGGAATTTCATAGTTCAAGGTAAAGCCAATGATGTAGGTGTTCCTGGTGAGGATCATGAGATATGAACAGTGGTAAACTGTCTTCCTAGGTCAGCAGGCAGTCTGGAGCCTCAGTTCAGGAACAGATGAATCTCACAGCAGTCACCTCCAAGGCTGAAGCACAAACACTTCAGTGCCAGCTCTGGCAAGAGTCGCTCATTTGCAAAGGTGTTCATTCCACATCTACACACCTCCACACAGGTCCACATCCCATCAGGACCAAAACAAGAGTGAGCTGTTTGTATTAGAGGATCCCTGAATTGTTTTGGTTGTAAAAGACCTTTAAGATCAATGAGTCCAACCATTACTAACCCAGCACTGCCAAGTCAACGTTAACCCACATCCCTCAGCACTACCTCTTCCCAGCTTTTAAGTCCTCCCAGGGACGGGGACTCCACTACTTCCTGGGCCACACCTTGACAACCTTTTCTGTGAAGTTGTCCAAACTGAACGTCCCCTGGTGCAACATGAGGCTTGCATCTGGGCAAGAACAACCCCAGGTACCAGTATAGGCTGGGGACTGACCTGTTGGAGAGTAGCGTAGGAGAAAGGGACTTGGGGGTCCTGGTGGACAGCAGAATGACTATGAGCCAGCAGTGTGCTCTTGTGGCCAAGAGGGCCAACAGCATCCTGGAGTGGATCAGAAGGGGGGAGTTTAGCAGATCAAGAGAGGTTCTTCTCCCCCTCTACTCTTCCCTGGTGAGACCACACCTGGAGTATTGTGTCCAGTTGTGGGCTCCTCAGTTCAAGAGGGATGTGGAGCTGCTGGCAGGTTTTAAACATCTCCAGAGGAGAGTCTACAACCTCCCTGGGCAGCCCATTCCAGCACTCTTCACCCTCACTGTGAAGAAGTTCCTTCCCAGATTGAAGTGGAACCTCCTATGTTCCAGCTCACACACTGCCCCTTCTCCTAACATCAGATGACACTGGCTTCATCCTCCTGACACCCACCCTTCATGTATATATAAACATTAATGAGATCAGCCCTCAGTCTCCTTTTTTCCAAGCTAAAGAGACCCAGCTCCCTCAGCCTTTCCTCATAAGGGAGATGTTCCCCTTCATTATCTTTGCATTGGACTCTCTCCAGAAGTTCTGTGTCCCTCTGGAAATGAGGGGCCCAGAACTGCACACAATATTCCAGATGTGGTCTCACCAGGACAGAGTAGAGGGGAAGGAGAACCTCTCTCTATCTACTAACAACTCCTTTCTGATCCACCCAAGGATGCCATTGGTCATCTCTGTCCACCAGGACCCTCAGGTCCCTTTCTCCTAAACTGCTCTCCAACAGGTCAGTCCCCAACCTGTACTGGTAGCTGGGGTTGTTCTTGCCACATTCCAGTCATGCGAGTTGCCACCAGATCATAATCTCCTGACTGGACACAGATTTCTGACTCCTCCTGCTTGTTCCCCGTGCTGCGTGCGTTGGTGTACAGGCATTTCAGGGAGCGAGCTGAGTGCTTCCATTTCACCCTGGCAAGGTGGAAGCCTCCTGGTCTTCATCAAGACCAGAGCGCTGCCCCACTGGTGCCCACCCAGCAACAATCCCACCCCTCTCTGAATCTAGTTTGAAGCCCTCTGAATGAGCCCTGCCAATTCCTGCCCAGAACCCTTTTTCCCTTCTGACTAGACCTCTCCCATGTGTAACTGTCGGGTCTGGTGTCTCATAAAACCAGCCATCATCAAAGCACCCAAAGCCTTGTCTGTAGCACCAGTCTCATAGCCAGGCATTTATGGACTGAATCCTTCTATTCCAGCCCAGGTCCTCACCCCAAAATGGAAGCAATGAGGAGACTATAATTTGTGCCCCAGGCTCTTTCACAAAATGTCCTAAGGCCTTGAAGTCTTTCTTCATTCCCCTCAGGCTACANGGCAAGTGGGCTGCTCTCCTTGTGCCAGGGCCTTGGATTTGGCTCCACTCATCCCTTCTACTTAGACTCTTGTCTTCCATCTGAGAGGGGCAGGGTACAGGGGCCCCTTCCATAAGGACAGTATCAGTGGGGAGTGAGAATTTTCAGGAGAAGTGGTGTGCAAAGCTTGCTGCCCCAGAACATTCACCTGTGATGGGTGAGGAACCCTGTCAGAAAGCCTCCACGAGAAGGGAAGAGATGTGATCTTACAGGTAAGGTGTGGGGTCTGAGATTGGAGGCCTCAAACTCATGGGTGGGTGAGACATACCTCACAAACTCCGACACATGTTGCAGCATTAGCTGAGCCTTCATGCACAGAAGGCAGATCAATGGGCTTTTCTAGGGAACCATATTCTCAGTCTGAGAATCAGGTGAACTTAAGGAATGAGCTGAATCTAGAAGCAGCTTAGGTCAGTGTATCTGGAATTGGGACACCTAGCACTGGTGTTTCAGGAATTGAGGGGTGAGATCCCACAAGAACATGAGGTCCTTCACAACCACAGTGGAATCTATGGTACCTAAATTCCACCTAAGCTCTGTTTCATACGTCTCAACTTTTGGGCTTCCTTTCTGCAGCACTGCTGAACACAAAACTAAGCCTCTTCCATTCCCACCCTAGGAACAGTTTCCAACAGCAGGAGCACTCACTGATGTCCTCTGATGGAGAACTCTTGAGTTCACACCACTGCCACCTCACACTTCCAGCCTCCTCTACCCCTGGGTCAGAGTCCTCCTGATCTGAGGACATCCCATTGCCCCACAGGTGTTCCTCACCAAGTTCACTGCTACTTTTCAGGATCCTGGCAACAACTGTACCTTTCCAGCCAGCCAGGAAGTATTCCCCAGCCCTAACCTGGAGGGGCTAGCAGCCACATCCCAACCTGCACAAGAGAGGAAAGTCAGGCACGTCATGAAGGAAAAGTCCTGCTTCCCAGAACTGTCAGGCTCCATTACCGCCAGAGAAGCACGACAATGTACGGGTTTTAAACCCCCAGCCACCCCACCAGTGAAGCTTCCCCTGCTAACACACCACCCACATGCCCAAGTCACAATCAAGAGACACAGGCAGACCTGTGCACACAGACAAACCTCTCTGCACATTCTCAGAGGCTCCTCTCCCCTTTGCTGTTCAGTTGCTTTACCACAGCTGCATCCTCAACGTGCCTTTAACACTGATCCAAACCTCAGCTCCATGGCCCCATCGTGCTGGAAAACAAAGGAAAACCCAGACAGAGAAACAGCCAAGAGTGTCATCAAAGCCTAACGTCAACCAGTTGTTTAAAGGGTTGTTTGATGTGGAAAGCGTAAGAAAATGGTGGCATAAAGATGCGAGAAGTCATCCCTCAGGTCCCCTCAGGAACCAGTGCAGAGCCTCCAAGCCCCAGGTTTGCAGGAGTCCTTTGCTTTGAACCCGACTCAGGACACAGCCACTTGCACCGCGAGGACATACGAAGGCTTGGCCACGCCACCATGCAAAGAGCACACAGTGCTCATCAACGTGATGAGCAGAAGGGGTTTGGTGAAGGGAACTTAATGGAGTAGCTGAGGGAAAGGAAAAATCATGGCACCTCAAGTACTGGGTTGAGTTTTGGGCCCCTCAAATCAAGAAAGACACTGAGGTGCTGGAGCAGGTGCAAAGAAGGGCAATGAAGCTGGTGAAGGGCCTACACAAGTATTATGAGGAGCAGCTGAGGGAGCTGGAGCTGTTTAGCATGAGGAAGGGGAGGCCGAAGGGAGACCTCAGCCTCCTTTTCTTCAGACTGACTAGCCCCAGCTCCCTCAGACACATCTCCCAAGGTTTGTTTTCCAGGGCCTTCACCAACTTTACTGCCCTTCTTTGGACCCACTCCATCACCTTAATGTCTTCCTTTCTGCTTCACCATTTAGCTCACATATTGTACTAAAAATCTTGAAGCAACAATTGGAAAGCAAGGACCAAAGTGTTACGTGCTGCTGAGCAAAAATACCAGAATATTTCTCTTATTCCCTCACAAGACCCTCCTATTTCCTCTCCACCCTTACCAAAACCCCACGCAGGAAAGCATCCAGCCCTTCAAAATGTGTCTATTGAATGCGCTGGATACTCACGTTATTTGGCGACGATCCGTTTGGCAAGTTTTTTGAGGCCCAGACACCAAAGAAAAGAGAAAACAAGAAGGAAAAAACCCCAAACAAACCACAAACACCACAGATTTGCCCATCAAAGAAGGGTAAAAAGGACACCAGTGCGTTCTACATAATCCAGACAACCTGGAAGGAGATGTGCTCAGGCATTTCAACATTCTTGCAAAAGTAGCCTTGCAGGGGACTGAACCTTCTGTGCTCCGCACGGTGCCGGGGCTGTGTCCACGCTAATACTCTTTGCAGATTTAGAAGCAAGTCAAGCTGGACTCGAACGCAGAGTGCACTCAAGAGGTCATTGGGAAAGCAGTACAGACATCTGCAGTTAACGACAAAAACCCGTGCAACTATTCACCTACAGAAAGTTCCAGGAACATGCATTTGGGAGGAAACAGGTACTTAAATTAATCCTTTCCAAATGAACATAGGCCATAAAAATGGAATTAACACCTGTGCAGATAAAATACTTCTGCTCCCTGACGTGGTGATGCTCGTGCTGCACTTTCCGTTGCTCCTAACAAGACTCCTGATCGCTCTGAAGACGTGACATCATCTCCGTAACGGTGCAAAGAGCTGCGAGTTATATAAGAGGATTTACTTCTCGTGGCTTTGCTCTTTAGATACTCTTCCCTGCTAATAACAAACAATTCAGGAACCTTCTGTTCTTCCAGGAATCCAGAATACTTTTTTAAATGTGGCTAATACCCATTTTTCACGACAGTATGTTCTAAAGTAAACACAGTGAAAAAGAGGAGAAGGAGATGGAGAGAGAAGTGGCTCAGAAACTCTGAGCAACAGGCCAAGGTGGGCTGAAAAGACCTGCTGAGTGAGTAACCACCATTCCCATCTAAACAAACAAGTCATTTTAATAGCTCTGCAATTCTTTAGACTTACAGTCCTTATACACTTTATAACATTAAAACTCTAAACAATATATAACTTTAAAACCAACAGCGATTTTTTTCTTCCTAAAACAAAGTAGATCTCATTTTTATTTGGTAGAAATGTCTGTCAGTCTCAAAGCACTGGATTTTCTTCTCCCCTCTTTTCACTTCTTGAAGACACACTTATGCTGTGGATCATCCGCTGGATTTTCTCATCGTTCTTTAAAATGTTCGCTTTTACCACACGGATCTTGTCTCGCTTGTCTTTCATCACCCGGTCCAGTTCAGCCAGTTCAGCTTTTAATGGTTCTAAAACACTGTCTGTGATGCTGGAAGAGACACAAAGAGAGCAGGGTACTACCAGACACATTATGGTGCTTTCGTTACTTAAACATGCAGTAAAGAATGCTCAGAACCCACAAGTCAGCAAAGTATTTAATCCGTGCTCACCCTTCCTGACAGAAAGTTTAGAAGAAGCAGCACAAAGGCAAAACTAACATGGACAGAAATTAATATTGTTCAGGAGAGACCACAGTGATCACCCAGCTCAATTGTATCAAGAGATTCAGCAATGCAACAGTCACTTATTGCCTAATGATGAAGGAGGTGGAGCACCTCCCTTACGAGGAGAGGCTGAGGGAGCTGGGTCTCTTGAGCTTGGAGAAGAGGAGACTGAGGGGTGACCTCATTAATGTCTATAAATATTTGAAGGGTGGGTGTCAGGAGGATGGAGACGGGCTCTTCTCAGTGTCATCTAATGACAGGATATGGGGCAATGGGTGTAAGCTGGAACATGGGAGGTTCCACATCAATGTGAGAAGGAACTTCTTCACGGTGAGGGTGATGGAGCACTGGAAGGGGCTGCTCAGGGAGGTTGTGGAGTCTCCTTCACCTGCTTGGAGGTGTTCCTGTGTGACTTGGTCTAGGTGATCCTGCCCTGGCAGGAGGATTGGACTGGATGATCTTTCCAGGTCCCTTCCAATCCCTAATGATTCTGTGATTCTGATTCTAATGTAGCATTTCTGCTAAAATCCTGCTTTCTGCTAAAATTCGGTTAAAAACAAGACTAGAGAGGTGGTAAAAGCCCCAGTCCTGGAAATATTCATGGTCAGGTCAGACAGGGCTCTGAGCAGCCTGCTCTAGTTGAAGATGCTCCTGCTCATGGTTGGAGACAATGACCTCGAAAGGTCCTTCATGGTTGGAGACAATGACCTCGAAAGGTCCTTTCTAACCCAAACCATTCTGTGGATGCCCACTTCTGGGTCCTACCATGACATGCATGGTAACAGCATCCCTGTGGGCCTCACCACAAGAGCTTAAACCACAAGAAACATGAGTGGAGAGGGACAAATACATCTGCTGTGGACATTGTTGGCCTGCTACCAGCTGTATCCTACAACATGCCTGTAGCACGACACCAGCAGCATGAAGCTACAGCAAAGTGACATCTCAGGAGAGGCAAGGACTAGAAAAGCTGACCAGTCTGCAGCTGCTGACAAGAGCAGGCACTGCCACCCCTACAGGAAATTTAATGAATCCTCTGCTAATAAACCCCAAGTGCCCTGATGCATCTGCAGCAAATGGGGCTGTCTGGCTCTAAAACAACGGCTCCGTAACGCTTTGCTGATCTTCAGGAACGGCCAAGAGCCAGCAAGTAACAGGCTGAACTAGCCTGCTGTCACTTTGAGGGCTCATTAGCTGAAGTCCCCATCTCAAAATCGTTTGGGTTTTCCCCTCCTTTCTACTGCATTAGCATAAATCACCAAAAAAGCATCACTGGAAGTTGTTCTAGCGGGTCCCCAGTTGGATCCTTCATGGATCCTTTCATGGACGCAAAGAAAACAAACCCACATATCGCATCCCAATTCCAGTACAAGTGAAAAGGACTGTCTTCCTCCTGCATGATCTTCCTCTGTAATGCTGTCCTGAAGGACTGGACATGCCTTAGTGGGACACTGATCCAATTACTGTGGAACCTCATGAGGTTCTGGGACAGGTTACCACAGTATGAGCTCAGGAAAGGGAATTGGTTGGCTCTGCTGAAGGGATGTCCCACACAAATTGCACAGGCTCAAGAGGAAAGATGTTTCTCATGGTCAGGTGGAACCTCCTGTGTTTCATTTATGCCCTTTGGTGCTTGTTCTACCACTGGGCATCACTGAGAAGAGTCTAACCCCATTCTCCTGACACCCACCAGTTAGCTATTGGTAAGCAGTGATCAGATCCCCTCTCAACCTTCTCCTGGCCGATCTGTCCCAGATCTCTCAGCCTTTCCTTGGCACAGATGCTCCAGTTCCCTCAGCATATTTGTAGAATCATAGAATGGCCAGGGTTGGAAGAGACCTTAAAGATGATCTAGTTCCACCCCACTGCATAGGCAAGGACACCTGCACTAGATCAAGTTACTCAGGGCCCCATCCAACCTGGCCTTCAACACTTCCAGGGATGCGGCAGCCACAACTTCCCTGAGCAATCTGTTCCAGCATCTCCCCACCCTCATGGGAAATAATTTGTTCCTAATATCCAGCCTAAATGTCCCCTCTTCAAGTCTGTAACCACTTTCCCTTGTCCTCCCACTGTGCACCCATGTAAAAAGCCCTACTCTAGGTTTCTTGTAATTCCCTTCGGATATTGAAGAGCCACCAGGGAGCCTCCTCTTTGTCAGGCTGAACATTATAAACATTAATGTTTATAAATATGTAAAGGGTGGGTGTCAGGAGGATGGAGCCAGGCTCTTCTCAGTGTCACCTAATGATAGCACAAGGGGCAATGAGTGTAAGGTGGAACGTAGGAGGTTCCACGTAGATATGAGAAGGAACTTCTTCACAGTGAGGTTGATGGAGCATTGGAAAGGGCTGCCCAAGGAGATTGTGGAATCTTCTTCTCTGGAGATGTTTAAAACCTGCCTGGAGATGTTCCTGTGTGACTTGATCTAGGTGGTTCTGCTGTGGCAGGGGAATTGGACTAGATGATCTTTCGAGGTCCCTTCCAATCTGTGAAACACACCCAACTTGCTCAGCCTGTCCTCACAAGGGAGGCGCTCCATTGCTCTGATCATCTGAGTTGCTCTCCTCTGGACTCCTTACAGGAGCTCTATGTACTTCTAACGTTGGGGACTCCAGAACTGGACACAGTACTCCAGGTAGGGTCTCACAAATGCAGAGCAGAGGGAGAGAATCACCTCCCTCGACCAACTGTCACTGCTTCTTTTGATGCAGCCCAGGACAAGGTTGGCTTTCTGAGCTGCAACTGCACACTGATGGCTACTATTAAACTTCTGGTCCACCACCACTCCAGTCCTTCTCCTCGGGGCTGTCCTCGGTCCTTTCTCCTCCCAATCTGTATTCATGCATGGGATTGCCTCGACTCAGGTACAGAACCTTGCACTTGTTGAACTTCATGCAGTTTGCACGAGCCCGCTTCTTGAGCTTGTCAAGGTCCCTCTGGACGGCCTCCCTTCCCTCCAGTGTCCTCACTTCACCACCCAGTTTGGTGTCATCAGCAAACTTACTGAGGGTGCATTCAAGATGTTAAATAGCACCGGTCTGAGTACTGACCCTTGAGGAACACTCCTTGTCGCACCGCTTCATTTGGACACTGAACCACTCACCACAACTCTTGGGGCGCAACCATCCAGCCAGCTCCTTATCCAACAAGTGGTCCATCCATCAAATCCATATCATGTCAGTTTATAGATCAGAATGTTGTGCAGGACAGTGTTGAACGCTTTGCCTAAGTCCAAGTAGATGGGCTGTGACCCCATCGTAAAAGACCACCAAGTTGGTCAGGCAGGACTTGCCCTTGGTGAAGCCATGTTGGCTGTCACCAATCACCCCTTTATTGTCTGCTTGCCTTATCAGAGCCTTCAGGAGGATCTGCTCAATGATCTTGCCAGGCACAGAGGTGAGACTGACTGGCCTGTAGCTCCCCGGGTCTTCTTTTTTTCCACTTTTGACAATGGGGGGGTGATGTTCCCCCTTTTCCAGTCAGTGGGAACTTCAGACTGCCATGACTTTTCAACTATGATGGACAGCAGTTTTGCATCTTCATCTGCCAGCTCTTTTAGGAGTCGTGGGTAAAACCCATCTGGTCCCATGGACTTGTTCACCTTCAGGTTCTTCAGATGGCCTCGAAACTGCTCTTCGTCTACAGGGGGACCTTCCCTTTCCCAGTCCCTGCTTTTGGACCAGAGTCCTTGCTGGTGAAGACAGCAGTCACTGCCGGACTCTCTGCAGTTCCTTATTTCTTGGGAACTCCCTACACTTGCCCTTGTTGACCTTCACTTGGTTCCTCTCTGCCCAACTCTACAGCCTGTCCAGGTCTCACTGAATGGCAGTGCCAGCCACCCCTCTCAGTTCCCTTTCATCGGTGTCAAGACATGCACAACTCCAGCACAGTCACTATGATGGCAAATCAACCAAGCTACAAATGAGTTTCCTCCGCAAGCCTGGAGGAAAGGCTTGAGACTTGCTTCCTGTCCCTAGCTGTGGTGAGTCAGTGCCTCAGTTTCTCCAACTGCACAATGAAGCCAAACACAGTTTCCTTTCTCTTTGCAGGACTAGTGCACTCTGATGCCAACCAAGGTGTTAAAGCCTGTCAAGGTTTTAGGTTAGAAGGTGCTATGTAAGCGCAAGGAATTAATATTTTTACACTTTATATGTGTATAATTCCCACTTCAACCAGAGGCTGTATGTTTCCAACACACTGCTAGCTTCCAGGACAGGACTTTACTAAGATTACCATCCATATGTGCTTCTGGATTCCAGGAGCAGCAGACCTGTCTAGGCTGACTGTGAACCCAAGACGACTCATATCTAGGTCATGTTTCAGATCAGAGGACACTGAACTGGAAGAGAGATTGTGTTTTCAAGGAGCATTAAAACACTGGTGAGAGCATGATGTAAAAGACTGTTTCCAGGGTTGATCTCCTTGTTTCTATCACACACGTCACCTTCACACTCCTGGCTTTTTTTGCTCAGACAACAACTGTTCTCAAAATCCCTGCACAACACATTGAATCTTACAGCATAAAGAAAGCAGGTGGTGTTTCAGGAACCCATTTCTAATCCCTATTCCAAATCTACTTTGTTTACTCTTACTGCTTCTGACATACTTATAAAAGGAGAAAATGAATCAAGCTGTCTCTTATCACACAAAGGTTTGCATCTCTGCTGTCATCTGCATCATGTGAAACTGAGCTGAAAAGACCTCATGAATTTTAACACTTAAAAAAAAAATTCAGACTGCAAAAACAAAAATAACCCAGCCCACAAAAAATGACTAATGAAGAACTTGCTTTGAATAATGAGTAAAACTCTCCCCAAAACAGAAATCTGTCTCAAGAGATACATGAACATCTCCCTGACCACGCTCACCTTTGCTCTTTCTGTATCGCTTCTGCTAGCTGTCTGTTCTCATTCCGCCACACCTGAAACTCATTCTTCATGGCATCCACATCTTCTTGAATGTAATCCATGACCCCAACAAGCAGGTGGATACTTTGGCACAGACTCTGAACAGAGACCTGAATCTTGTCAATTTGTTTGGCTGCTAGGTCTCTCTCCTTCTTCCTGGCTACTTCTGATACAAAGGAATTCTCCTAGTAGAAGAGATGAATAAGAAAGAAAACATCAAAACTAGGGAAAACGGTTGTTGCACATGAGGCACTGAATGAAGAATGACTGGGGGGCTGCTGTCAAGTACCTGGAGAAAGGGTTACGACAGCATGCAATGAAAAAGAAACAAACAGTCCAGAAACAGATGAGCCTCCCTCCCCTGCACACTCTGTGGGGCAAGGCAGCACTGTCACCATGTTGCTCCAGAGCCCTGCACCAGGACTTGGTGCCCAGGCACTTGCTCAATACCGCTGCAAGTCATAGTGCTTAAGGATGCTGATAAAAAAAAGTCATGTTAAACTCTGCAGGAAGATGGTTATGAAATCTGAAAGGAACTAATGTGGAGAAGCAGAAGTACGGCCATTCATCAAGTTACTGACATAAATATTCATTGGACCTGCTGGCCATGGTGTTTTGCTGCTACTGGGAGCTACAGCAGATGCTGAAGGGTGAAGCCTCCTTCTAGCTCTCTAAATTGGTCCCTTCCAAGATGCTTCTCTGCCTGCACTGTCTGTGTCTGGATTTCCAGCTCCTAATACTGGTCCTAATAATAGCACTGCACTCTGCCCAGCAAAAATAGACAGTAGTTATTCCATGCCCTGTACTTGGGTTAACAGTGGTTGTAAAATCATGCAGGCTACAATTGTGGCCTCAATAAACTCCACTACTCAAAAATAATTTGGTCTAGTGCACAGTTCCCTCATGTGCAGCCAGCCCAGTCCCTGTGGTCAATCACCTGAAGCCTCTCCCAGCTTACTGTCAGCTAAATGCAGAGAAGGCAATTGCTAAAATAGTACAGGTGTGGAGAGCAAAAGGATGCTGTAAAAAAAGCAAAGTGATGCCACATTACTAACACATTATTCCAGGAAAACCTTCCCTGAAAACAACAATTGCCACTAAAGAAAAGCCCTCCGGGTTTTTTCTCCAAGAAAAACAACCAATTCTCCTTTCTTTCCAAGAGCCCTACAGATTGAGTTCCCAAACTAAGTTTCTTCTTTAAGACAAATAAAGTTTTAAGTGAAGTTTATTTAAAGTAATTTTGATCACTTAATGTCTAGAAAGGTCTTTGTCTACCACCCCAATCACAAGACGAGCCAGTTCCTAAACTCCGTTCCTAGCAAGTGTATAAACCCTAGGTAGCAGCACGCTTCTTGCTTGTGCTGGGACACCACATCTACCACACTGTCCCCTCCTGCCCTCCTACCCAACTAGTCTGTCTTCCTGTGCAAGCTGTGGGCTGTTTGTTCAGCTGCGTTCGGAGGCAGCAGGGACTACTGCCAAACACATTTCAGCAGCCCTTGGCTTACTGATGAACTCAAAGATATAGAGATATATATATATATTTAAGAAAAATACTTCTAAAGGTTTGAAGGCTGCTATTTACTTACATCAGATGCTTGTGCTGTACCACACACACGGTGCATGAAAACTGTGAGACTTCTGAGTTCATGGCCATTTTGTAAAATTAAACTTGTTTAATTAGGAAAAACAGCCTGAAGTGACAAATGCTGCTGAACCTCTGCTTCCTAAGTCAAGGCACGGGTGCTGGCTAAACTGTTAAAAACAACACTCAACTTAATTCCTTCTCACTGGCCCACACCTCTCTCAGGAACAGGTGTTTCATGGTATCACAGTACACAAAACATGTTATTCAGACACTTTCTGGAGCCATCCATGAGGTTGCTATTCTTTACCACACAAAGATGAAAGCACTGCTTCTCGACCCATTTCATTTCCCTGTTGAACAACACGAGCTGGAGAGCACCCCTGTTCTGAGCATAGCTGCACAGGGTTGAGCAGATCTTTTCCCCTGGATCTTCTCCTTGTCCAAACTCTAAGCACAATGGCCAGTGATGTTCCTATCAGCCTCAAATACAACATATTTGTATTGTTACAAATCTGTTCAAACTCCTTTGCTCCTTATTCCTTGCTACCTGCTGTGCTCCACCAAAGCTGCAGGGAATGCTTAACCAAGGGCACTGTACTTCCCACGTGTAATTGAGGAGCTAGGTATAAGGACAATCACCTTCAGTTCAGCAGCAGTGCTGAGTTTTTCCGAGGAAGAAGTCCCCTTGCCTTGTTTTAGCTCTCTTCCTAAGTGCATCAAACTCTTACCACTTTTGTCCCCAACATCATCGTAAGATGCCACGGGCAAGAGAACGAATTTGTTTCAAATATGGCTAACTCGGAAGAGAGAAGACTCAGCCAGTCCATCATCTCAGGATATAGTTCATAGATTCATTGGATCCTTTAGGTTGGAAGAGAACTTTAAAATCATCAAAACCAACTGTTAACCCAGCACTCCAGGTCACCACTAATCCACATGGCTCAGCATCACATCTTCATAGCTTTTAAACTCCTCCAGTGATAGGGTCTCCAACACTGCCCTGGATGTGTGAAAATCTGAAGAAATGCTGAGTTTAGCGGCTTACATTCATTTAGTGCTGGCATGACCCCCCTCAGACCTAGATGGCTGAAGCAGCTACACTTCTCAACACCAGCAAGTATGGTATCAAAAAGAAGTGAAAATCCCACACAGCGTTAAAAAGCAAATCAGAACTGTATCCTTGAACCAACAGACCCAGCTAACAGTCTGAAATACCTTGTGCTGAAACACACAAGCGCTGGAGCGGCTCACGTCGAAATAAAAGATTGCAGAATATTTTCTGTGAATGGGGAAGGTGCCCTGAAAGCACAGGAGTAAATACTACAAAATAACATCAATGTCTGTGTAACTCCAGTGCAGTTCAATTCCTCAAAACTGACATATAAAGGACAAAATATTCTCGCATTCAAAGTAATTTTAAGTACTGAAACACACTCCAAATCTATTAAGTAATACCTGGACTTAAACAGGTATATCAATAGGCCTATATAAAAAGCAGGCTTGATGCTCAAGTGGTGTAAGGAAATGAGTTCTAGTGTACCTCACACTTAAATTTCAACCTCCCAAGAAAAACTTCCTGAAGGTGTTCTCTCACTTTGCTAACGCTTGGACTACCAAGATCACAGAACATCAGGAATTGGAAGGGACGTCAAAAGATCATCCAGTCCAAATCCCCTGACACAGCAGGATCACCTGGACCATGTCACACAGGAACACATCCACGTGCGTTTTAAACATGTCCGGAGAAAGAGATTCCACAACCTCCCCAGGCAGCCTGTTCCAGCGCTCTGTCACCCTCACCATGAAGAAGTTTCTTCTCATATTGATGTGGAACCTCCTATGTCCAGCTTACACCCATTGCCCCTTGTCCTATCACTAGATGACACTGAGGATAGCTCAGCTCCACCCTTTGCATATTTATAAACATTAATTAAGTCACCCCTTAGTATCCTCTTCTCCAAGATAAAGAAACCCAGCTCCCTCAGCCTCTCCTCATAAGGGAGGTGTTCTACTCCATCATCTTTGTTGCCCTACACTGGACTCCCTCCAGCAGCTCCACATCCCTCTTGAGCTGAGGGACCCAGAACTGGACACAATACTCCAGATGTGGTCTCACCAGGGCAGAGTAGAGAGCAGGAAGAATGTCTCTCGACCTGCTTACCACCTCTCTTCTGATCCACCCCAGGATACCATTGGCCTGGTTCACCACAAGGACACATGGCTGGCTCATGGTCATCCTGCTGTCCACCAGGACACCCAGGTCCCTTTCACCTACACTGCTCTCCAGCAGGTCAGTCCACATTACATTTCCTACAGCCTACAGAAAGCTGTGCTCAGGCCAGAGAATTGTCACCATCCAGCACTCAAGCTTGGTCAGCTATGGCTAATGATAAGTAATTAAGGTGGGACCTGGCGCGGTGGCAAGGGGAAAGCCACGTTGTCTGTCCTTGGTTTCATAGTTACCAGTTATGGGTTAAAACCTGTGTGGGACAGTCTATTGAATTGCTAAGAATTATGGCAGATGGTTTATTATAAGAGGCAACGTGGGTGGTAGGAGTCCTGAATGCCACCTTTGCTCACTTTGCACAAACATGTAACAGGATCTATTCCATTTGAAGAAAAATGCCAGAATCAGAATTGTTCCAGGCTATTTAATTAGGCCATACACCTCAGTGAACTCGCCCTTCACAAAAGCCCAAGAATCAATAAATTATCCCCACATAAAGGACTGTATCGTTTCTGTAGGCCCAACATGCTCCCCTTTCCTTCATGTTTTTCATAAGGTACCAAGATAAATGTTTGGTTTGGATTCCTGGACAGAAGGCTGCCTTTCCCATTACCTCAGCGTGAACAGAGTGCAACGTGGACTCAGATGCGGGAACCTGAGAAATTAAAAAGCAGGAACTTTCTTTTTCATCAACGAAGAGGAAATTCTCAACAAGACTTCAGAAGTCACCAGCATTTACATTTTACCTTTGCTAATGCAATTAATATGGAAGTTGCAGGGTGCAGAGCTCCATAAAAAAGCAGATAATTAATAAGACTTATGTCTAATAGCTGGGCTGCCAAGGGCATTTGAAAAGTTTGATGACACCTACTAAACTAATAAGATTTTTATTTCCCCCCACACACTGCTTGAAAAGTTGATTTCTACACATAATATTTGCTTACTTTTATAAAGCTTCTCTTTAATTTCTATTTTCCTTAATTATCAGTTTTAAAATATGAATTGAAGTAGAACAAACATCCATCAGGCACTTAATGGCTTCTACAGCCCCATTTAACTATTGTATTATGTCCCGTTATGAAAACAGACCCCGGTAATCATAGTTTTATTGAGCTACACCATTTCCCTCCTACTTCGTTGCTACAGGACAGGGCAGAAACTTCATTTTGGACACGTAATTTTGGTATATTCAATGCAAAACCAACAAGGTGGGGGTTTTTTTTTTATTGTACAAAATATTTTTTGATCATAAAAGGGTGTTTCTTTTCCTGGTTTTTATAGAGTCTGCATTTTAAGTAGATTGTAACTATCCACTAGGGATCAACATAAGAAACTCTTTCACAGAAACACAGGGAAAACAGTAAATGTTAAATCATTTCAAATGAACAGGATGCTTTTTCTGCTGGTGCCAGGTACTGAGTTCAGTAACAGGCCAAGGAATCAGAGACACAATGTTCTTTACCGTTAGATTTAAGAGTTGGTTTGCCCTGCTTCTGAGTTTGAAGGCACCAAAGATAAATAAAAACCTCTTTAAACAGACTTCTTTCTTTTTTTGAGCGGGGTGGTCATGGCTTTTTTCCCCCTGGTTCACATTTGATACCTCTAAAAAAAGCTGGACTTTTCAGACGTACAAAAACACCCCACCTCAGCCCCAGAGCCAGCCTGCTTTACTTCACATCCAGTCCACACTGGGGAGAAGTCAGTTCATAAAACCTTGTGGACTGGGCAGTACTCAGCATGCTAAGTGCAGTCGTACACGTCTGACCACACACATGCCAAGAGACAACTCTAGCAGTAATTAATGACAGCAAACAGCACTAATTCAAGCCATCATGGCCTAGCGAGTGCCTGCCCTGCCCAGCTTGCCTTTTGGGCTCATGCTGCTGCAACTCGGGGTCCACAACCTCCACAGCCCCTTTCCTGTTCATAACAAATTTGCAATAAACTTATTCCCTGTGTTAAACAGCTGCTTTCACCCCTGTCTAGGGGCCAGCCAAATCCACTGATAAGCTTGTTGAATTACGTGAAATTCACCTGCACCGTGTCCCACCAGACAGCGCTGCTACAGTGCTGATGCGCTGTGACCCTCCCTCCCCTGGGGGCGGACACCACAGCTGCCCCCCACCGTTTTTATTTACCCCATCTGTTCAACATACCCATGTGCTGTCTCACGTAGCACTTACATTGTACCCACAGGAAGGAACAGTGTGTGATTTTGTCTGCAAAGGAGCCACAAGGAAGTGGTGGAGTCCCCATCCCTGGAGGGATTTGAAAGTTGGCTCAGTGGGTAGAGCATGGGACTCTGAATCCCTGGGGTCATGGGGGCTTGAACCCCCATGTAGGACATCTTGAGACAGTACTGTAGGCTGACCCTGCTCCAGCAGGGGGGGTTGGACTGAGATGATCTTTTGAGGTCCCTTCCAACCTGTAACATTCTGTGATGCTGTGGAGATGTGGTGCTGAGGAACATACTGCAGTGGTGACCTAGCAGTGCTGGGTTAAGGGTTGGCCTCGATGCTCCAAGGTCTCTTCCAAATAAAATGATTCTGTGAACATCACAAGAATGACAGCATTCTTGTTTCTGCATTCATCAGTTGATACACGATTACTTGGGGACCATGTTTTTTATTCTGAGAGCTGGTAACACTCGTTCAGTTTAAGCTCCTGTGATGCTTATCCATAACCAAACTGTACAGTTCCTCTTTTCGAGGAATGCCTGCAAAGATCCCTCGCTGTGGCTTTATTTAGCTCGCATCGTCGCGAGCTGAGCTGCCACACACAGTCCTGCTGCAGGTATTCTGAAAGCATTTTGCTGTTGGCATTTCTTAGGACGTATTAAGCTGGCAGGATGCAGAGGAGCTGCAGGCCTGACTGGCGAAGCCTCCTCAACATACCAAAGTGGTGAGACGCACGCATACATCTGGTTAACACTGGTTACTAATTGCATGGACTGGAGGGGACACCCAATGTCGTGCAGCTGATGGATTAATGTAAGGCTCAACGACCTGAAGAACTTTAAACAAACAGAATCGGCACTGATTGTGTTTGTTCTAAGCTAAGAAGTCCATACTTCATTTATCACACTTGTAATTAAAGTTAACATTACCCAGGTGCTAAGCTATTTAATATCACTTGTTCCTCGCAGAAAACTCAAAGCTGCTGCTTTTTTGCAGTCCGTGAACTGCATTTGGTAGTGCAAAGATGGGAATTCAGCAATCCCACTTGCTTAAAACTATTTAATAACCTGCCTACATTTTCCACACATCAAATAAATGAAGTGGAATGCAAAATGTAACATCTGTTTCGTTCTCTGTTTAACATTAGAGGCTTCGACTCTAAACAAATACATTTAGGAAGTCCTTTCAGGAATTTGTTAGGCTGAACAGAGCTAATCAAGGCAGCAAAAGCCTTGTGTATTTCCAGAATGACCTCTTGGTTTGACCTCAAAATTGTGTATATTATTTTAAGTTTCTGCACATGCAAAACCTCAATGATGAAAGTCCCAGTCTTCTGCCCTTTTCTCTTCTTTTGCTTTATTAAAACTTCATACAAAGCAAACGCCTGTTTGGGAAATGCAGCACATAAAAGGCTTCAGAGAAGTGCTTCTACGGCAAATAAAAGCTCCTTGGCAAACGGCAGTTAATGAGGGTGTGAAACATCCCCAGAAGTGCTCCAGCATTACATTTGGATTAAGTATTAATTCACCAGCTTCACCTAATTTCTAGTTGATTAATCCAGAAGAAAGCAGGCAAATTCACTGTTCATTTTTATCAGAGTATTTGACTTAATCAATTATTAGCTAAAAGTTCCAGTACTCAGACTACAGATATGGGGTTGTTTTCACCATTTTCCCAACTGGCAGAAGACAAAGACTAATGAATATAACTGGGAAAACATTTCATTTATTTTCTGTGTACTGAATAGCTGAACAAGATCAGAGTAGATGAACATTCTTTCTGACAGACAGGAGGATAACCTCATGAGAGGTAATTTCCCAAAGCAGATATTGTCTCAAAGTTTCACTGGACTTTTGGTTACCTTATTCCCAAAACCAGAAGTAGAATTACATTTTACTCTCTGATGCACAATGCATTTGGAATACGACTGCATTCTGATGTAGAAGATATTTCTTCTGGAGAGTTTTATGGAAAACAAATTAAATGAAAGAGCTGACAGTCTGGGGAGAAATGGTCAAATCCCAGACTGATCCTGCTTCCCAGCAGACTACTGAGCTAGACCTGGCACAAACCCGAGGGCTGTTTGAACACAACCTGCTGGCCAGGGTTCAGTGACCCATTCTTGCAGTCCCATTAAGAAAACAAGACATCATTCCACTTGCCTGCCTAGGCCACTTGGCAGGAATAAACCACTTGAAACTCTTCTTTCTTTTTAATTATTTTTGCTGCATTTCTCCAAAGAGATTCCACAGACCAGTAACTACTCCTCCCAAAATTGCTAGTCTGCAGCCTTGCAAGAATAAAGTCTGCTGCTGCCTTCCTTGTCATGGTAGGAACATCCCTCAGATGTGAGAGATGTCACACCAGGCTCCCACCCCTACCTTTTGCATGTCCAGTCCCTGAAATACCCCCAGAGGCAATACCAGACTGGAAATGTATTTCTTGCCCTCACCAGCATCAAAGTGTCTCTATCCTCTAAAATAAATCACCAGATTCAGTAATGTCTCCATCTCATGTTTTCTGAACTACACCTGTCAAGTCCCAGGCACTAACTCTGAGCATTTTTAATCATCTTCTCCATAGATTTCTCCCCCCCCAACCCCGCCTCTGCTGTCAAGAAAAGCTTTGGTTCTCCTCTCAGGATCACAATGACATCGACAACATAATTTGAAAAGCAGTAGCAGCAAAGAAACCCACTGCAGCAGCAGCCAGCTGCTTGGATTTGAGATCAGATGATATTCCAAGAGCTTAATGCTGTATGTGAGTTTTCACGTGACGGACTAGGAAGTCAGCGCGGTTCTTCCAGAACTGGCCGTCTACTATCAGCACTGATAACACAGAACAGGGCTTCAAAAGACAAAGACTGACTGAATGAATGTTTTGGAGACTGAAAACAGCTAACGGGCCTAAATGGCTGTTATAGGAAGCACACAATTGTCCTCATGTATTGAAAAAAATACAATGGGTTAAAGAAGTAATTCTTTTAGTTAGCTCACTACTCTTCTCTAGAAAACAAACCAGAAAATGTAGCACAAACACCAGAAACAAGCTTCCGGAGCGTGAAATTCATGCGGTTGTGTAACCCCTCCCTCGTCCCTGTCTGTGCCCAGTGCTGAAGCTGACAGACGGAAGCACAACTGGACAGGGACAGAAGACGTGAAACGAGCGACCAAAGCCTGGTCTTGAGACTGACGATTCAACAGCACCACCTAGTGACAAAACCAGGAACAGCGCCATCACTTGTCCTCCCCAAGTGCCCCCTCAACACATACCCAGGAATAAGACTTAGTTCTTTCATCAACAGAGCATTATTAATTAATAGCAATTTCTATACCTTCCTTTCTCCAAACAACTCTATAAGGGCAGACATTACTCACACAGGAAAGTTTTCCTATCAGAGAGCTCCACCAGAAATAGCTAGTGGTGCTTCGATGATCAATGCACAGACACTCCAGGCTGCACATATGCAATAAATAAAGGCTGGACAGCATTCAAGGTGTTGTCTCACCAGTGCCTAGTATATGGGGATGATCCTTGCTTTGCTCCTGCTGGAGACACTGGTGCTGATACAAGCCAGGGTGCTGCTAGCCTTCCTGGCCATCTGGGCACACTGATGGCTGGTATTCAGCTGGTTGTCAACAACCCCAAGTCCTTTTCCACTGAACGGTTTATAGACACTCTTATGCAAGCCAGGAGCACTTCAGGGGACGTGCTGTCGCCCACGTGCAGGACCTGGCCTTGATGAAGCTCACAGCACTGGCCCGGGCGCATTGATCCAGCCTGTCTAGACTTCTCCGTAGAGCCTCTACACTCAAGCAGATCAACACTCTCACCTAATTTTGTGTTATCTGCAAACTCATTGAGGATTAAGTTCTTTTAGCATGACCTCCGCAAACCTGAAAAAGTAAGAGCTCTCCTGTCGTAATAGGAAGACATGGCAATCAGGGAACAGGCTTCAACCTTGTGCTTTTGATTTCTGATCACTGCTAGACCCTTTCTCAGCAATCAGAACAACGAAACACCAACAAAAACCTCAGTAAAATCAAAACCCGCTTAATAATTACAATGACTGCTGAGCAACAGGATACTGCTCTTCAAATGCCAGGAAGCCAAGCAGGATCGAAACAACACTGGTACAGGGTGCCCTATTACATCTAGGGCAAGGCCGAAATCACAAGAGTTGTGTCTGGAAAAGAAACAATTGGGCTAAAAAGGCTCTCTGGAAAACTGCACTGAAATCCTGAAAAAACCCAAACCGTAACAATTCAAGATGAGGGAGCATCACGTGCAGATCATAGCAACATCAGCTACATGAATGGAGAAAAACACCATCAATAACACATCTCAAAGCTTGACCACAAATGGAAAAAGCACATTTAAGGCAGAGGAACAGGTCACAATTACAGTATTTCACATGCACAGTTTCCCAGAGCCCCTTACCATCTTACCTTCTCTGTTGTTTTTGAGGATTTCTGCGACGCCTCATAATCTTTCTTGGTTTCCAGGATTCTTTTTACAAGTCCACCTGTTGAAAAAATCGGGATACTTCTCAGCATCAGTTGTCACTAAAAGTTTGTTTTAAACACTGAAGAGAATAAAATCAAGACTGACTGTTTAACTTTTAAAATTATAAACATAACTAGCATACTATTATGCATTATGCATTTTAGTTACTGAGATACAAGGTATTTTGTTCTTTGATCTCTTTTCTCCAGTATCATNTGCTGAGCAACAGGATACTGCTCTTCAAATGCCAGGAAGCCAAGCAGGATCGAAACAACACTGGTACAGGGTGCCCTATTACATCTAGGGCAAGGCCGAAATCACAAGAGGCTTTTCCTTTGCACCCCTCTTTGGAAGAACCTGAGAGCTGTGCAACAGTATATCTGACTAAATGACAGCCACAATGGATGCCTCTAAATCAGACGTCTGAGGGCAAGAAAAAGCACAAATGGAGGTAAGAACTGTGCCACCGATTTTGCTAAAAGCTTTTTCATAACTTGTCTTGAACAGGCAATCCCACCTTGTACCTCAGAGGTGGCAAGCACTGCCTGATACTTCAAGAAATGTTAATTTGTGCAGAGTTTTAAATCCTGCTGGCGTTATGGATGTACAGAAAACCTGTACTTTTGATAAATAATTTGTGGTTCTCTTACAAGCTTCTACCCTGAGGAGGTATTTTCCTGATTTTGTCAGCATTGTAAATGTTCAGCATTTGGTTTAAACTCATTATCTTTTTATCTCCATATATATAAATGTATATAAAAGCAAGCATACCGTGGTTTTGGTCCTCAACCAGCTCCACTTCTGGCTCCTACATGTGCAGGAAGACAGCTTTAGTTGGTACCTCTAGAATATATAACTATTAAAATACTTAAAACAAGTAAGTATTCTACAAAGTACAACAAAAGGTTCTATAATTTGCAGCCTGAACAGACCTTGTCCACATTTGGCATTTCTGGCAGGGGAAGTGCTGCCTCCACCAGGAACTGGTCATCATCATCGTCAGAAATTTGCTGGTCTTTGATCACGTTTGAGACTGTTTTGCCGCCAGTACTCCTACAGGAGACAACAAAAATAAAAACCACTAAGATCTGTCCAAAAGAACTGAGACGTGCTCAGAACAGAGGAGACATTAGTACCTCTCTTCTTCCCCTAAAATAAAATGGCACTCAATGAAAGCACAACATTCTGCTGGCCAAAATAATTTCCATTCACTGGCCAACTTCTGAAAACACTCGGCCATCCTTCTCTTGCACAAAGTTGGTTGCTTTCCCTCCAAGCACGTTTCCCCAGTGACTGGCACTCATCAGAGCTCAACGAAGCCATTCTGTCCATTGCTGGTTCAAGCTTTTTATTCGCTGCCTGTTTTACAGATCTCTTCTTGTGGCAGTTTAGATTAATGTTCCAGGCTGATCTGTTTCAGGCCAAAAAAATAAATCATGGTTTTGACTTCACCAAAGTCATTGTGTCTGCCAACCACAATTGTTAGATAATGGTCTGGATTTGCAGAAACAACAGAACAAATAAAGCAGATTTTAATTAATTGAATTGAAGCAATGAGGTGACCCATCCTAAAGCTGAACAGAAGCAGAAGGTCGGGCATTGAAGATCTGAGAACAGCATGGCACAAGAGCTAACCATCTGCTCTGTATCTCCCACGTTCCTTACTTTTCTGGAAGTAAAACCTCTGTGCTTTCTTGGCGTCTTACACGGGGTGGTGCTGGCCTCGCACTTCTGGGACGGGGAACATTTCTGCAGAAACAGAGAGGTGGGGGGTTTTTTCCATTTATACTACAAAAGGAAGCTTCATGTCCTCCAAAGGAGCAGACATGCACGTGAGCTAAGTGAAACAGCCACACGCAACACAACACTGAAAACATCTCCAATACACCGTATCACAGTATTTGTGACCCCAGTAGATGTGTCTAGCACAATCTAGAAATTGTGCCCTACAACAAAAATGCTGCTATGATCCCACGCAAAACCATCTCCTGGTCTGCCTCACTAAAAAAACCCAACTGTATTGAGCACAGTTATTTACCATTGAACACAAACGTTTAAAAAGTTAAACAATATTTTCACAAGTGATAGAATCACATAAGCCTTTGCTTATTTAGCAGAAAGTTGAGGTTGCAAGCTTCCTTGCTGTCCTCAAATTGACTGACCTGCTACCTCTAATCACCCTTTATTCAGACTGAATAAAGGGCAGGAACAAACCTTTGGCTAGGCTGAGGTGGAAGATCATTCGGGACCTCGTGAGATTCTGATGCTGCAGGCTTTTCAGGAGTCACACTTTCTGCTTCTGCTTCTATTAAACAAAACCAACACCCCACTTTAGTTTAGCTGGCAAGGCAAACCTAACATTACACACAACAGTACTTTCATCTGCTCATGAAATACGTCACACGACAAGACTTTTTACACTAAAGTTCCGTAAGCTTCTATAGAAGGTAAATATTTTGTGAGCATCCCGTTTTTAAACACCTTGGAGCATTCACAATTCAAAAGGGACACTGGAAAAAAAATCCTATACCTGTTTCTAAATACTATGAAATACCCTCCTCTGTGAAAATTACATCACCTCACTCAGTTCTTCCAGAGCTGCACGGTAACCTTTGCAGTATTTCAACGTGCTCACTACACCAGATCACAGAAGAAAAATTGTATTTAAAAAATCCTATATTCTCAGCACCGTGCTTTTTAAATCTTTCTTTTGTTTAACTTCTTGTTTTCATCTGCTGATATTCTCAGATGACTGAGATTTGAGCACACGATTGGACTGGCTGACCGCCATCTGTCCTTCCCTTTCAACATCAAGGATTCTGTGATTCCAGGGTTTCTTCCCTAATCCCACTATAGTTGTGCTCTCTGTAGGGTTGGACCACATCAGACAGAACCAGTCCAATCACTCCTTCCCAGCTGATATGTTTTGCACCAAGTCACTCTGTCAAGTTCAGGTTAGACCCTTCTCTGTCACAGCAGAGAACAACATGAATGACATACTTGCCTGGACAATCTAGCTGCACAGCACGGTGGACCTCATCCACCACTTTCTGCTTCAGTGTTTAGTGTTGGTAGGTAAAACGCATTCAGGGTCACTGGAGAATCTAGGGAGCTTACTCAGATGAATAATCTGTCGGTAGGTATTTCTTCTGTGGAACGCCACGTCGGGAAAGGCTCCTCTACAACTGCTGTGGCTCTATTCTACTTCGAAACCACCAACAAATGGCACCATAAAGAAAAAAGGCCAAGGCAGCTGGGTTTTTACCACCTCAAAGCCTGCTCAAGAAAGTTCCCCGCAGATTCTCCTTACTTTCCAGTTAGAACACAAAGTGTTCTTAAACTATTACTTTTTTTTAAACTTGCATGGACTTTTTGCGTTCTTTTAAAGAGAAACTTTTCAGATAAAATCTCAACACATTCAGCCTAACAACATTATAGAATCATGGAATCATTACGGATCGGAAGGATCGGATCATCCAGTCCAATCCGCCTGCAACAGCAGGATCACCTAAACCAAGTCACACAGGAACCTATCCAGTCGGGTCTTGAACATCTCCAGTGAGGGATGTTTCATTACAGCTTTTTTAAAAGTACTAAAATAGAAAAGTGCTTTATTTACTAATATTCTATTTATTTTTAAATGCTTTTTAAAGCATTTGAAGCTTTTAACTGTCACTGTTATCTTCAGTGCTGGTGTTTTGTCACTATAATGTTCCCACATCACTGGCAAACTAACCCGGAAATAACGAGAATGTTGGTTTTCCATAGAAGTTCTAAGAATTCTCTAAGAATCATCTGGCCAAGTTAGGCAACAAAAAGCCTCTTACTTGGGAACTACTACCTGAGCTGGGAGAATGAGAACAAACACACCACAGGAACTGCTTCCAACAAAAGCCTGTGCTAAAGACATCAACATTCTGATCACTAAGCTGAACGCACTCATTAGAAAGAAAACTTTTGACAGAAGTCCAAAGACAGTAAAGGATCAAAATGACTGTTTCTGTGCTCTATCTGAGCAGACACTCCTGCAAGCCTAATGAGATGCATGTAAGGTGAGATTTGAGAGGCAAAGCCATGCCGATTTATTTTCAACTAGGAAAGCACAGGCACTGCACACCCCTCAGAGCAGTTTACACAGTCCACAAATGTAAGAACTAAAGGTCAAGAGAAAATTCAGCAGCAGTTCACAGAATATAATAGTGTTTTTTTAAGTAGCTCTAAGTACCTGCTAACCCCTTGAAAACTTGTGACAGAACCATTCTCTTCATTATCCCAAATGGGATAAATTCAGCTACCTGCAATGGTTGTTTTTTTGACTATCATAACCAATTCCTCTTTTGATCTGTGAAACCTATTAAATGTGTGAACAATGATTTCATGTCTCTAAGAAGTTAGAGAAAACTGAGGTTCACCAATGCACTGCTGTACTACACTATCTTATTCAATAAACATAAAGAACAATCAGTACAATATTTGGTTCCCACATCAATCTGAACCAGTCATGAACCTGTGGGTACCCCTCTTATGTAAGTTCAAATCCTAAGGAGAAGAATATCAAGTTATAGTCCATAACAGATACATTCCAGCAAACAAAAGAGCTCCAAAAGATTAAAAGGAACCAGAAGTTCTCCCAGTTGTGTAAGGTCACACAAATGTCTTGGCCAACTGTCTACATTTCATTCGACTGACACAGCTATGAGACCCCAAAGGCCACAGGTGGGCTAGGAAACAGCCTTTGACCTCCCTCATACAGGGTATCAACTCTCCCAACCAGGTCAAGCATCTGGATCTGGAGCAAACAAGCAGCTTTTTTCCTTAAAATTGCTGTTCTTCCTCCTACATTTCACTTCAATGGCTCCATGTACATTGTAGCTGGATACAAATACATGAACAACTTATGTCTTGGGAGCTATCTACAACTTGGGAAAAAAATAATGGAGCAGTAAGAATGAAGACATGGAATTTTCCTCTAAAATTCTGTAAATGTAAACACCAAGCAAGACTCAAAATACTTGTACAAAAAGGCAACACACAAGGATTCAGTTCTTACACAGACACTCAGGGATTCAGCAGCCCTGCAGCTGCCCTGCATTTTCCTTTTGACAATGTAAGCTCTGGTCTTTCTGAAAATTTGCAGAAGAGAAAATAAAAGTAACTGGTTTTATAAGAGAATGTGCGTTTTTCAAACTTCAAAATTAATGTCAAGATATGGCTTGTAAATCATCCACCTTAGATCGACTAGCTGCGTGGATTCACACTGGACCTCGAAGCATTCAGACTTTCCAAGGCAGTCAAGTTTTTACCCTCCCTACCTTTCTGCTTCATTGCAAGTCCTGCTTCAGCTTTCTCTTGCAGCTTAGCAACGCTGTCCTGCTCTGAAATCCTATCCGCCACGTTCTTCATTTCCACAGTTCCTAGAACAAAACAGTTTATAGTCAAATGAAACCAAAGATACTATAAAACTTTAAAATAAAAAGCCACACTAAATACTTGTTATACTTACTTCCTCTTTAAGGGCTTTCCTAGTTTAATAAACCTTCCTGACTGTAAATAAAGAACATTCCAAGTTCACAAAGACTTTTTACATGACCGCTGATTGAACTCCCGATGTCACTGCAAACTAACAGCAACTTCTTCAATCCAGAAACAATTTACAGGTATTACTTGTTAGTCCAATGGCTGGTGAAACAATACCAGATTTACCTAATAAAGCCTAAGTAATTGCACAAATACACAGTATTGTTTGCATACGGCTTGGAACAAATAACGCATTTTGGTTTGCCTCAAAGGCTTTCGCTTTAAACACTTTTCATACTAAAAAAACTTAGAAACTTCAAGCAAGAAGAGCTGATTTCTGGGAGCTGATCTCCACAACTTGCTTGTAATGCCATAGAAGAGCCCTGTCCTCTTCACTTTTGAAAACCTAAAACAATTTTATTTAGGAAAAATAAATAAAAGACCGTTTCAACCATCATTAATTCTCATAGTTACAACAGGATGAAGCAGAATAAATTCAGAGGTAGACAAGATACAGACTCAAAAAAAGCATGCATTTTTAAGACAGAGGTGCCCAAAGCGCTGAACCCAGAATCTGAACCCAGCCCTTCCAAACCTCCTGATCTGTGAACAGGTAATTGAACGTAAAGGTTAAGAACAGGTTCATAGGGCCCCTGCCCACAGCCAGGACACCTCAGGTAACACTACCACCACCAGAACAAAAGAGCAGTTTTGACAGCACATATGAAGATTTACTAGACAGAGCCCTGCACAGTGCTGGGGTTGAAACATTCAATGCTTCCAAAACCAGTGATGAAATTACAAAGCTGAAGCTTTCAGGACACACGGGTCAATAGTGGAGGATCTATTCCTCCACCCATGCCATAGCAAGTCCATATATATAGTCCATGGCAGCAGAATCGCCAACTTCTACTAGTCTAGGTGCATAGAGAGGTCAACCACAACTTTCATTTTCCAGTGCCAAGGCAAGGATGAACTGTCATTTAATAAAGCTGGAGAAGTAGGTCCATATGAAACTCGTGAGGTTAAACAAGGCCAAATGCAAGGTCCTGCACCTGGGTCAGGGCAACTCCTTTACCAGTCCAGGCCGGGGGAAGGAAGGATTAAGGGCAGCCCTGCAGAGAAAGACTTGGGGGCACTGGTGAATGAAAGGCTGGACATGAGCCCCTAATGTGCAGTGACAGCCCAGAAGCCAATCATGTTCTAGACTGCATCCTCAGCAGTGTGATAAGCAGGTTGAGGGAAGGGATTTCACCCCTCTGCTCCATTCTGATGCGACCCCACCTACCGTGCTGGGTCCAGTTCTGGCCTTCTCACCATAGAAAAGACACGGGCCTGTTGGAGCAGGACCAGAGGAGGCCACAGAAATGATCCGAGGGCTGGAAACCCTCTGCTGTGAGGACAGGCTGAGACAATTGGGGTTGTTCAGCCTGGAGAAAAGAAGGTGCCAGGAACACCTCATTGTGGCCTTTCAGTGCTTAGAGGTGCCAACAGGAAAGATGGGGATGGACTTTTCAGCATGGGCTCTTGTGACAGAACAAGAGGTGATGGTTTTAAACTAAAAGAAGGGAGAGTCAGGCTTGATCTAACATAAATATTTTAAAATTAGAGTGGTGAGACCCTGGTCCAAGTTGCCCAGAGAGGTGGTACATTCCCCATCCTGGAAACATCTCAGGTCAGAGGGGTCTGAGCAACCTGCTCTAGTTGCAGGTATCCCCACTCACTGCAGGGGGTTGGACTAGGTGACCTTGAGAGGTCCCTTCCAACCCAGACTCTACTGTGATTCTATGAACTTGTTGATGACAGAGATCAGCAAATGCTGGTGTAACTCGATTTACCAAGACAGCGTAACACCAGGTTTGGCTTAATTAATTCTCCATTCCCCACTTCAGTTTTGATTCTTACAAGCTAAGCCATGACATAGGTATGACATGAACCCTTTTTCTTTCTCCTAATGCACATTTATTTATCTCCAGTTAGTATCAGAAAATACAGAAAGCTCTGATCACCACTACAGAGACCAGCATGTAACAGCCATCAGCATAGCTCAGAAGGTTCTTCCTACCCTGTGGATAACTTAGGAGAGCTCCTATGAGCACCACTCACCTATGGAAGCCTTAGAACAAAGTCTAATGTGCCAAAGTATGTAGCACTTGGATTAACTGAACTCTGAGTCCTCTGCCTTGCTGCATCATGAACAGGGCAGTATTTTAAATAGCTACCTTGAAGCCAAACCACAGGATAAGTTGTTAACCATATCTCATCTATCAGGAGAACTAGACCCTGATCGTAAAAGAGAGATGATCCTATAAATGAGGTGTGGCTGGACACTGCAGTTTAGAACTAGCTTAGGCTATAAAAGAAATATTCAAATCTTGGGAAATAAAATTTACAGGACCAGCTAAGGATCACTAAATGGTAAAGTAAGACCACATTTAATGGAACCCAGCTGAAACTTTACTAAAATAGTTATTTAAGAGGTATCTATTCACATGTGTTCTTGCATCTTCTGAACATATCTGTTACACTGATCAGTTAGTGCCCAGGGCAAAAAACCATTGGAATTAAATTTGAAGTACCTGGGGTAAGTATTTAGGATATCCTGAAGAGATTCTAGTTGCCAGTTATTACTTGGGACAAGTATCTGAGACATTCTGAAGATAATCTAGTTGCTAGTTAGCATGCAAATACAATATTTAGGAATGGAAATTACTAAATTGAAGCTGCCTGACTGGTCTTCTCACTGAAGAAACCCCAGAAAGGGTAACACCAGTGGGGATGGCTTAGCGCACTGCCGATCAAACATCCAGGGAAATTCCTTTTTGCACTGGCTACTCAACAAATAAGTGAAGCGTATACTGTTTACTAATCCTCAGTGATTTGAAAAGAAAAAAGCCAAAGTTTTGCAAGCACCACTTTCTACCTTTCTACATATTAAAGCCATACAAAAAACCTGCCTGTTGGATTCCTAAATGCAGACTGGAAGCATAAGTGAGCACTGAAAATAATAAACATGGGTATTTCAGTATTTATGTTACTCCTGTTGAATAACCCTCCAGCATATTTAATAGAAATAATATCCTCCCTCTAGTTACCTTCTCCTCTGGGTCTGGCACGTTGCCTTGATTCTTTTGTTGAAGGCTGCCTTGATATCCCTGCCGGACTTTCTCTCTTTAAGAAAAAAATTAAAAGCCCACAAATTTACATAATTATATATTAAATAATTATATACTGCTATATATCATTTACTTACAGGTGTTTTTTAATCTGTATATATTTATTGTACATTAAAATTATTCCCTTACAAAACTGACCCACACATATAAGATTATGTCACGTGTCTCTTCCTCAAAGCCTGCAGGTATTTTTGTGGAATATGGGCTACATTTTCCTTTAGATAAACCTGTATGATTAGATTTCATTATGGTAAAGACAAGATCCACATGTGAACTAAGAGGATCCAAGGCAGAACAATCCTGTGAAACCTGTGAAGCATCTACACTGCCATTGCCAATCTCAGGATTCCACATAGCTACCGAGGGACTGAAGGGAGTATAATGCTCTGACATGTTTCAGCCACACTGTTCCCATTTCCAGAAGGGCAGGTCCACAAGAGCTGCCACTACTACAGGTAGAGTATACTACAGATTTACTATTCATTCTACCTGAAGCACAGCTTGGGCCCAAATGCCTCTGAAGAAGGTCCTAGGTGTAAAGGAAAACTCCTGCTATCCCAACAAAACTACAGGGTATGGGATTATTAAGGAATTATTATCATTCATTAGTAGTAAGGATGAATTTTTTTACATTGAGGGTGGTGAAAGACTGGCCCAGGTTGCCCAGAATGGTGGTAGAAGCCCCAGCCCTGTATACACTCTAGGTCAGGTTAGGCCCTGGGGCTCTGAGCAACCTGCTCCAGGTGAAAATGTCCCTGTCCTCAGACTAGAAGATTTTTAATGTCCCTTCCAATCTAAACCATTCTGTGACACTCTGCTATAGTACATATCCTCCCCTATAATACATCTCTGCATCTTGCTCACAATCTTGAAATATGTTTAGCATCTTACAGGATTTCTTCCTTGTCTGCTCTATGGAAGTTTGTGTGAATTAACAGCCTTTGCAGTCAGCATCTAAGATTTACTGTTGACCCTGCTGATAATGAACATAAATGAGAACTTCAAATTATTCCATTTCTATGTAAATGTTAACATTCTATGTTACGGTAACAGATGACAATTTTGACTTTTAGGGATTATTACAATTATCGCTGAACGCACAGGCAGAGCTACCAATGTTTGTGTTTCACTCTAGGAAACAGTGGAATGTTACAAAAATAGAAGGCCAAAATGGGACAGGAGGAGTAGCTGACAGACCATCAGGCTGCGCTGCCATTCAGCCAGACCTGGGCAAGCTTGACAGCTGGGCAGAGAGGAACCAAAGATCAACAAGGGCAAGTGTAGGGCTCTGTATCTGGAGAGAAATAAGCCCATGCACTACTCAGCTTGGGGGCTGACCTGCTGGAAGGCAGATCTGTGGAAAAGGATGTGGGAGTTCTGGTGGACGAGTTCCTCATAAGGTCGCTATACGCACTTCGGACCAAGCAGGCCCTGAAGTGCATGGAGTACGGCAAGCACAATGAAGGAGGTCTTCCTTCCTGACTACTCTGGGGGCGTGAAGCTGGTGTTCAGGTCTCAGCTCCCCAGTCCAAGAGAGACTGGAGAGAGTCCAGCAGTGGCTGGACAGTGGCTTATCAGCCTGATTGATGCCTATCAGTGTCTAAAGGATGGGTGTTAGGAGGATGCAGTCAGACTCTTCTCAATAGTGGCCAGCGACAGGATGAGGGGCAACAGACACAAATGGAACACGTGAGCTTCCATCTAAACACGAGAAACTTCTTTACTGTGAAAGGAACCGAGTCCTGGCATAGGGTGCCCAGAGAGTTTGTGGAGTTCTCTGCTCTGGAGAGATTCTGAACTTGCCTAGATACAATCCTATGCAACCTGCTGTGGGTGAAACTGCTGCCTGGACCGGATGATCTCCAGAGGTCCCTTCCAACTCCCACCATTCTGTGGTTCTGCAAAACGCACAGCTAATATTTACGTGGGGTTTAATCTTGGTCATGATTCACCTTAATGAGTACCATCTTTCACAATCACAACATTATGTAAAGAGCAAAAATAATGCTCACAGTACCATCAGAGCCTGGCTCAATGGGCCTGCAGGCCATATCTGGTACAGTCAAACTGCATCAGCAGCTCTTTGGGTGATGTAACTATTAGCACAGGTGGGGAAGAAGTTGAGAATAGGTACTGAGGCACATGGAGGAGGGGATTCAGTCATGGATTTATGCCAGGTAGTGACTACAATCACCACTTAATGTTTCTGTAGAGCCACGTGTGCACACTGGTGACAGGCGTGAAGCAAATACAGAAGTTAATCACTATGGTAGAACATAGGAAAAGATGAATCCCACAATAGTTATGATTTGCATCTTCCCAAAGGGAGATAAAATAAGTAATCCTTCTTCTTACAAATGCAGAAGCTCCAAGATTTTGAAAAGTAGTCAAAGGAGGCCATTACAAAGAGATCTGACTCTTATCTCACAAAACCCTGGAAGAAATATATTAAGGTGGAATCCTAAATGGATGGATGTTCACTTCCCAGTTTGGAGTTACTACATTTCTATTTGGAGAGGATACAGCAGCCCGATGTGAACTGTTCGATCTGCTGCTTCATCCAATGAGGTTTAAAGAAGTTGACTTTCATGTTATGACTTAAGAAAACAATGATTTCCAATTATATGGAAGTTCCAGAAGAAGCATACGCTTTGAAAAGCTATCCTGTCAAACTTCTCATTCTTCCTTCTCTCCAGTCAACAACCAGCCTCTTCATTCAGGAAAGGATGTCATTAAGAGGTTCTATCAGTGACCTCTCTCAGTGTTACTCTCCTTACTCATGCTATACATGCTCACACACATCTCCTCTAGCCATGGCCATCCTGTCTATCAATAAAGGCAGAAAAAACACTACCCAAGCAATGGAGGGAGAAAACTGATCACGTAAATGATCCACTGCGGGTTTTCCCCTCCGATGAATCAGATCTACCAATTGTCTACTAGTCCTAAACAAGAGCTAAGCCACAGAATCATAGAAGCTCAGAATGGTTTAGGTTGGAAGGGCCCTCAGAGTTCATCTATTTTGAACCCCCCTGCCATGGGCAAGGACACCTCTCATCAGATCAAGTTGTCCACAGCCCCATCCAATCTGGCCTAGAAAACCTCCAGGGAGGGGGCATCTACAACCTCCCTAGTCAACTTGTTTCAGTGCCTCAGCACCCTCACAGTGATTAATGTCTTCCTAAAGTCTAATCTAAATCTCCCTGCTCTTAGCTTGAAAGCATTTCCCCTTGTCAAGTCCACGAATCGGTATCTAATTCAATACTTAGCTTCCCGATGTCAGAAGGCAGATTTGCATGTACACTGTTAAACAACAGGGGAGTTTAGATTTATATAAAGTGAACTGCAGATGTGTGTACATATATGTTTTATATGAATATAAATACATTTTTAAAATTGTGTGCAACAGGCTGTAATCACAGCTAATTCACAGACTCTCTTTGCTCTTTGCTCTTTTGCTCAAGCTGTCTGTATTTCCAGTAGAAGAGAGGACAATTCACAGGAACAGAACACAAATCACAGAATCACAGACTGACGGGGATTGGAAGGTACCTCTGAAGATCATCTAATCCAACCCACCTGCTAGAGCAGGTTCACCTAGAGTAGACTCCATGGGAACATATTCAGCTGAGTTTTGAAAGTCTCCAGAGCAGGAGACTCCACAACCTCTCTGGGCAGCCTGTTCCAGGACTCTGAAACCCTTCCAGTAAAGAGCTATTTCCTTATGTTTAGGGTGGACCTCCTGTTCTCTGCTTTGCAACCACAGATTTCCACCAAACAATTCTCTCTGCTGCTTCTAAGGCAGTTAAGCCTTTTTGTCAAGCAATAGTTGCTTCATTTACACAAGCGAGAGTAGTTCCAACAGAACATCATTAGATATGACTTCAGAGGGTGACACAAGCGGCTGGTTCCAGAGCAACAGAGTTGTAGGGAAAAAATAAAAGCCATTACAAAAGTGCTCAAAAGTGACAGGATATTACAAAAAGTTGTAGCCAAAAATTTCACTAGCCACCTGTAAAATGGAAGAGACTTTTCCAAGTGTTTGGCCTTAGGGGCAAATGACATACCTGCTCTGCAGCCATTTTCATATAAACAGCACCATAAGTTCAGAAGCTCTATGACCTAAATCAGCTTTGTCAAAACACAGAGATAACTTTCTGATTTAGAAGGTAAATAAGTCACACTATGAAGAATCTGTTTTAAAAAAGGCTTTTACATGGGATGAGCTGAAAGCTAATAGAATATGACTCTACCTACCGTGACCACAGTGTGGCAGGCAACAGCAAGTCATCGTGTGTGACCCAAATGTCTCTTAACTCCTACCTGTATTTGCTTCCTTTTAGTTCAATTAGATAACCTATATGGTGACTATTACATTATAGGTAACATATACAGTTTCTTTAATAACAGAAAAACAAATGTCGTTTTTTTAAATCAGCATATCAAAACTTAAGGAGTATTTTAAAGCTGGTCTCTGATAATTGCCAGCAAGAAAAGTTAAGACTCACATGAATACCAACAGAATCTTATTAAGTCTCACAGGAGCCAAACTAGGAACTAAATTTTATGCAATAGCTTTGCTGTACATGAATAGAATATGGAAAAAAAAAATCTAAATTAATTTGTCCTCTAAAATAAGTGCAGCATAAAAGCCATTCAGCCTGAAATTCTGTGGGCATCTCAAATGAAATAAAAGTTCCCATTTCCTTACTGATTTTCTTCTCACCTTTACCACATCTGTATGCTGCCAAGCAGTGTGTCCAAAGAAAGGAAGAAAGTCAAGAGAAAGAGAAATGGTTCAACTGTGATATGAAGCCAATTAGGACTAGGCTTGGAAAGATACAGAAGCTGTGGCTAGGAGGGTGAGGATGAAGAAGGTGGGACCAGGAGTCAGAAAAGGAAGTTAATCCTTAGAGCAGAAGAGAGGGTGACATGTGGGCTTGGTACAGTCAGGTTAGAGGTTGGACTCGATGGTCTTTTCCAACCTAAACAACTCTATGTTAAATATCTGCATATTGGTCACTGCTGGAGAGGAGCTTTTCAAATTCTATCACTTGTATTATCTTTACTAAAAGCTACAGACAGATGCTGAAAATCTATCAAGATACCACAAACTACGATTCAACACTCTTCATGTGCATAAACACATACATTGTTTCTCTTTTTAATTACACTTGTTTCATTGCCACAGTAACTTCATCAAAGTTATAGTAGTTTAAATCAGGGAAAATCCCTGGAAATAAAGGTGTGACCCTGCTGGGAAACTACTGTGAGGACAGAGGATCAACCTCGGTTCACTAGATTAATTCCTCCACTTAATTTGGGACAGAATTTCCTCTAAACCACTTGGCACGGCTATCGTAGCTCTAAGCATCCACTTGGAACATTTTCATTCCATTTCTCTCTTCACAGTCCTAGGACGATGATCATTTGTCATGCACTAGTCTAAAGCATGTGTTTTCATCACCTGAAAGTTAAACAGCATCTACTGTTACGCAAGCAAGGAGAGGAAACATGTCATCAAGAGTTAAGGTAATAAACCCACAGGCTTTGGATTCATTCCCAAAAGCACTTAAGATGGGAAATTAAAATTTACTGCTCCAGTGTATTACTGTGGTGCCTGAGAGCAGTCTAATCGTTTGGGATGAGGCTCAGAATTTCCATTAGAGAGCAAATTTACTTCGCCACAAATGCTTGCTTCAGGCTAAAAACAATTTCATAAGCCCTCCCTGCAATTGCAAATGATTTTTAAAGTTTGGTTGGACTTCAGTCAAAGAATAGCTATACATTTGTCATCTCACATAGCAGTCCTGATGATGTCAGTGGCCCACAGACTCCTGTTAGACTTTGGAAAATGTCTGGTTTTCCCTAGCCTGAGCTGCTTTAGGTTAATTTATTGAAGTCACTCTTGAAACGCTTAGCCATACGGCTCCATAATTCCCCAAATTGCCTCAGGTCATCAAGAAGCAGCAGATGCACACACAAGAGTACCATAAGCTACTGTGCAGAGGCAGTCAGTGAGCTGCTATCCTGCCCTATCATCATCCAGCTGCAAGACATGGGCCCAGACACAACACTGGGCTTATTTTTTTTCCAAAACAGTAACATCTATTGAATTGTAAGAAAATTAACAGCTTTCTAGGAAAAGCTTTTTTGCTAACAGCCTTCCAGGAAAGATTCAGACAAATAAACAAAAAGCTTTAAACTAATATTTTTCCTGAAGTAGCCAAAATATCAATATGCAGAAATAAAGTCTGAAAAATAATGTATGCTGTGCAGATTTTTCTCATCAGAAAAGTTAAATGCCCAACCAACCACACAAGCACCAATTTTATCTACTTTACAGACATAAAAAATATCATCTACCTACTTTTCAATCCTACCTTCCCTTCATGCAGTCCCACAAATAATTCTAGAATGCAACCCTTTAAATATCCACCTTCCCAGCACTAACCTCACTATATGGCTGGCACTTGCTGTCTTCAGTTGGCCTTTGCAATTTTCTAAGTGTAGATTCCTCTGAATCTGCAGACTGAAAATAAATGAATTGCTTTAGATTCAGTATGATGAGCAGTGAGCTACTTACACCTGGATAGCAGGAGCGCAGAGGAGAACTGAGCACATTACAGTGTGCAGCCATCTACATTATCCACCTATCTGCCCTCTTTACCTCATCTTCCCCGTGTAGGGGACTAATTGAACAAAATCACAGAATCATGAAAACTTTGGGTTGGAAGGAACTTCAAAGTTCATCTAGTCTAACATCTAGGACATGTGCAATGACAGCAGGTGCCTCAGCCCTGTCCAGACTACCCTGGAATGTTTCTAGAAATGAGGCTTCTGCCGTCTCTCTGGGCAACCTGGGTCAGTATCTTGCCACCCTAAATTCTTCCTTAGATCTGGTTTGAATCCCTCCTCTTTTAGATTACAGGAAGAGAGAAAAATAACAACAAAGTCAAAGGTACTGAAGAGATGGCTCTTAAGATAGTTTGTATTTCACACTGAGAAAGTCTGAAGTATGGGGCAATGGTGGTTCAGTTTCTCCATCAAAGATGCAACATGATGTGCAGAATCCAGTGCAAACAGAGCAGCCCTGCAAGAATCTGGATGCACTTTAAGGAAAAAATTCTAATCAGGCTGGAAGCAGCTTAATCTAAACAATCAGGAAAAAAATACAGGTGTGCAACTCCATCCTGCGTGTCCTGCTACAGAAGAAGTAAGCCCAAAATAGACTAGTCATTGGCCAAAAGGAATCTCTTCAAACCCATCTTCCCCAAAAACTGACTATAACAGTAACAGCAACATGCATTACTACATAAGAAGTACCCAGTTCCATAACCCACATGGACACAATCCTGTGTAACATGCTCCAGTGGAACCTGTTTTAGCAGAGGTTTGGACTAGATGATCTCCAGAGGTCCCTTCCAACCCCCACCAGTATGTGTTCCTGTGATCAGGAGAATTCAAACATTAAAAGTTTAGAAAAGAAGCTGCTTATTAAATGTTCTGGAAGCAAAATTAGATGAGTCTGATGGCTAAGGTTATGATACATCGTTACAGAGACTTGAAGTTACACACATGGTCACACTCCTACCAGATCAAATCCACACCTACGCTCTCACATCATGAGACTAATTGCTATTAAAGAAAGTACTTAACTGCTCAATTAGAAGAAATGCAAACAGGCAAACAGATCATAGAACAAACTACAGCGTGCAGGAAGTTACTCTCTGAAGCAGCATTTCAATTACCTTTTTCTCTGCTTTGTCCTTGCCACGTTCTCTTAAATGGTCCCCATCTTTTTCTCTGTCCCGATGCCTCTCTCTTTCCCGATCTCTCCCTGTGTCTTTCTCTCGTTCTTTTTCCCCAGCTTTATCTTTTTCTCTTCCTCCTTCTTTTTTCTTCTCTCTTTCCCGCCTTTTATCATGCTCAAGATCATCTCCTTGTTCTATGTCTCCTTTCCCTTTTTTTTCTGTTTCTCTTCCTTGCTTGATTGTTCTGCTTTTATTTCTTTCCCTTTCTTGTTTTTCTCTTTCCTTAATAGCATCTCTTTCAGGTTCTTTGTGCCGGCCTTCATTATCCTTCTGTTTATGATTTTCCTCTTTTCTGTCTTTGCTCTCCTCAAAATCACCTTTGGGTTTTCTGTCTTTGCTTGAGCTTCTGTCTTGAACTTCGGTGTCTCCTCTATGCTACAGAAAAAGTAAGAACAAGTAATTAATTCTGGTATACGGTAGCGCTATCACGCAGTTAATTTACACAGACGAAAACATAAGCTACAACAAAGAAAACCATAAAGAATACCTGCCCTTGTACTCCACAAAAGCTGCTCATGCCTACCTCTTTATGGTTTTTTTGTTCTTTTGTTTTGGATTCATGTCCTTCTTTTTCTCGAGATTTAGAAGCCAGAGGTTTCCCTTTAGCATCAGCTTTTTCCCCAGCTAAGATCCGTTTCACAGCAACATCACTGGACAGCTGCAAGGAATAGAAAAGCACCGCTGCAATAATTGTTTTATTAAATATCTACTTTCTTCTTAATTCTGTAAACAACACAAGTTGGGCAAGAGGTTTTGTTGCAATCACTTCAAACCTTTTCTGAATGCTGAGGTGCAAAGGACTGACAAATCCACAACTGCTGGATTGGTTAAACAGTCTTAAAACCACATTCTGTTGTATTTGCAACCACTCACAGGCTACTCCACTTTCCCTTTGTACTTGCTGAATCAGCAGCAGTCACTGAAGACTGAAACTACCTTAAGAATGACTTTTGATAAGCTGCAGCTACACTGTTAAAAAAAAAGCTTCATTTGTTAAGCATTGTCGTTCATTTGTGAAGATGACAACTGACTATTCATTAGATCATTCAGGCAGTAGGTTAACAAACTGTTTTCATGTTCAAGTGGCAAAGAGTTTGATTAACTAACAAAAAATTCTTCCTGAAATAGGAACAGCTCACGGATCACTAAAACCGCTCTTGGTCCTGGGGCCAACTCCTCATTCTCTCCTGGTTTGTAAATACGAAATCATTAATTTTTGTGGGTTTTTGTATTTGGACAAAACTTTCTGCACATTAGCGACCCTTGACTGAGCTAACTCCAAGCACCATGCTCAGCTCAGCACTACAAGTAACAAGCAAAGGGGAGAAAATTGTTTCCACAATACACACCAAGCCCAGAGGCCAACTGCTTCAGCTCAAATGAGTAGACTGTATCCTCTGGATACTAAATCTCATCACAACATTCTGTAACACTGTTCCATCAACTGTAGTTTAACTCATCCAGTTAACATGCTGCAGCATGGTCAGAGAAAAGCAATTAAAGCTGGGGAAGAGTCTGCAGAACAAGTGCTCTGAGGAGCACCTGAGAGAACTGAGGCTGTTTAGCCCAGAGAAAAGGAGGCTCATAGGAGACCTTTGTGCTCTCTACAACTCCTTGAAAGGAGGCTGGAGTAAGATGTGGCTTAGTTTCTCCCTCCAAGGAGTATCAGGATGAGAGAGAAGTCTTACGTTATGCCAAAAAGTTGTCAAGCCCTGGCACAGGCTGAAGACCATGGAGACATATCCCTGAAGAACAAAGACCATTTGAAAGCCATGGAGATGCGGTGCTAAGGCGCATGGGTTAGTGGAGATCTGGCAGTGTTGGACTTCATGATCTTAAGAGTCTCTTACAACCACAGCAATTCTACATTGATACACGCTGTCTGTTATTAAGTGGTGACTCAAGAGTTATCGTTTGTAATTAAAAACAGCAAACAAGGTTAATCACATCCATCGTGAAGAAGCTCTGCTAACGTATCTCCGTGTGCAAAGAACACGCATGTGATGTCGTACCTTATTCAAGCAACACTTCCCAATGGCTTGAAGAAATTCATTGGTTTTTTCAGGTTCAAGTCCAGCCACAACACGCGACGGTTTTACTGAGAGCGGCTCTCCTGTTACGATTACGACAGTGTCAATTGCCTTCTGGAGGAAGCTGATTTTGGCATCCTTATCCTGATAAAAGAATAATTCAGAGACAAAATGGAGAACCCAGAACAGTTCCCCACGCCACCTAAAGCCTGAGAATACTCTGATGGGATGAGGAGTTGCACAGAGCATCTAAACAAGAGCAGCACGTGGTTTGTAAAGTCAAGAAAGCCTGCCCAAATTTAATTTATTTCTGATTAAGACATAACAGCTTTGATATAGGATCAAGATGAACATGTCAGTATAACTTTGTCTCCTTAATACATTTATTGTTTAGTTCCAGTGCATTTTCAGACCACTGCAAGACCCTGAGCACTCTGTTTTCATGTTAAAAGAGACAAAGTTTTGTTTAAGAAATTACTAGAAGTATGACCAAAATAATCACTACGGGCTTACAGTGGGACTGTGACAGCAACATTGGTTAGAAGGACAGTTGTCGCTTTGAATATTTTACATCACAGAACTCCAAAGTTACTGGAATGAGTCTAAATTGAGGGTTGTATGTGCTTGTACAGCTACTTTACAACCCAGACTCAACAATGACTAAGGAAAACATACAAAAGATGATGGGAAAGAGATTCAGGCACATATTTCAATCTCCACAAGTATCAGATGTGCTTCATTTTTATAATGACTCTTAACAAACAACTTTTCCCAGGTGCCCTTCCAGCAGAGGTGACAGCTTTTTCTTATGCAAAAATCCTAAGACAGAAAAAGATAAGGATAAAATAAACAAACCCTCAGCAAGGAAAATTTTATTGGGGAGTTCTTGTCCTAGAGAATGAAATCATGGTGTGAAAGTCTCTGCAGCTACAGAATACTCGGTGGGGGTGGGGGGTAGATATGAGGTTTTATTAGTAAAACATCATTAAATTGATTATTTAACGATTTCTAATGATAGATTTCACAACAGTGAAGTCTATCCACTTATCCCTTACAATCATGAGTGGTGATGATGAAGGAGGTGGAGCAGCTCCCTTATGAGGAGAGGCTGAGGGAGCTGGGTCTCTTTAGCTTGGAGGAGACTGAGGGGTGACCTCATTCATGTCTATAAATATTTGAGGGGTGGGTGTCGGGAGGATGGAGCTGGGCTATTCTCAGTGTCATGTAGTGATAGGACGAGGGGCAATGGGTGTAAGCTGGAACACAGAAGGTTCCACATCAATCTGAGAAGGAACTTCTTCGCGGTGAGGGTGACGGAGCACTGGAGCAGGTTGCTGACACGGTTTAGCACCTGGTTAGCCCACGAAATCATAATCTGCTCAACCGTGCAGACAGAAATGTCCTCCCACCCCCCGAAAGGGGGAAAAAGAGGTAAAACAAACACACGTCTGGAAACTGGAATAAAAAAAAATATTCAACTTTATTAAAGATTTTACTAAGTAGAAAAGAAAACCAGAACAAAACAAAACTCAAAAGGAAAGGAGGAAGGGGGGGGGCGAGCAGCAAAAGCAGAAAAGGGACAGAGAGCCACAGAGCAGCAGCTAGGCTGCAGGGTGCTACCAGCCAAAACGAAACCGAAACCACACTCTGGAGACACATAAATATGGACAGGGTACCAAAACGAGTGGAAAAGGAATATCCTGTCCCCAGTCAAGGACCCCCAAAATCTGTCTGGCCTACTCCACCTGCTCGACCTGTACCCTGTGGCAGCCACCTCTCCCCTTCACTTCGCACCCCTTCAATCTCCACCCCTCTAAGAACGGGAGGGAAACGTAAACATCCCCGCAGCCGAGATCGGTTAACTCCTTGTATGCTAAAAGAGAGTTCAGTGCAGGAATACCATAAGCAAATACGATTTCACCAAATCCAGAACAGTTGCCCAGGGGGGTTGTGGAGTCTCCTTCCCTGGAGATGCTCAAGACCCGCCTGGATGTGTTTCTGTGTGACTTGGTCTGGGTGATCCTGCTGTGTCAGGGGGATTGGACTGGATGATCTTTCGAGGTCCCTTCCAATCCCTAATGATTGTATGATTCTTTGAGATAAAGTATTTTAGTAGCTGCTATGCTTTAAAAGCTAGGCAGAATCTCCAAGTCTAATTTCTGTGCTTTCTGCAGAAAAGTTTAGAGATTGGGTTTTATAAGTTGAAAAGAGAAGTGTCTGCCGCCCCACTCCCCCTTCTTCTCCCTCCTTGATAACTTCCACCTTCTTCACTTCCTTTCCATTGTGGCATCTGTCTGGAGCTATGTCACGGCTGCTGAGAGAAAATACTTTCACTTGTGAAGAAAATTTACTTGTGGGAGGAGCTGCCAAGGTCTAGTAATTTATCTGTTCAACTGCAGACACTGTGAGAATTCTCAACTTTGACGCCTTATAAGGATCAAGAGTGAAGTCAGATGAGTGCCATGATTTCAGAGAGAAGCAGGAATGGACATTCTCAATGTTTTTATCTCAGTTCAGTGTAGAAGCAGTGTGACAAAACTCCGTTTGTCTGTGTCTAAGCTTTGTGTGGGGTTTCTTCTGATGTGTGATGGGGGGAATGAATTAAAATGTCTTGGTGCCTTTCTTCCACAAAATGAGCAAGTTGTTTCATTGCCTTAAGATTTCTAAGCGGTTTTGTTAAATCTTCCCTTTGTGTCTGGCACTATAGCTAAAAGCTCTTGGTTAAAATTAATCAGGGCCTCTGACCCACAACGTTAGCGGTGACCCACGCAGGACACATAGGGATCCAGATAAGGACTCACAATACCGTGATAGCAGCCTGTTAACAACTAAACTATGTGAGAAGAATTCTGTACTCGTGCTTCCATAGGCGTTGGTTCAACGAAATACAACTACTGCACAGTAGCAGCGACTGAAGAGCAGAAAACTTCTAGTTCAGTTAGTTTAGAAAAGGAGCAGGTGCAACTACCCAGTAAAACAACAGATTTTTGCACGTTCAGGTGCACAGATCCAGAAGGACCTGAATCAGATTCGTCAGAAGTACCAATGCAGAGGAAAGCAACATAAGCCAGGGTTCTTCTTCAGGACACTCAAAACCTGCCTAAATGTTTTACTGTGTGAGGTACTTTAGATCCTGCTCTAGCACAGTGGTTGGACTAGATCTTTCAAGATTCCTTCAAACCCCCACCAGTCTATGATTCTGTGATTGTTTCCTCAGCTGAACAAGGCCAACAGAATCTACAAGACATCTCATAGCACTACCTGCTCCTGTTGCACTGGAGCAGGTACCTACCTCAAGTCTCAGAGCCACTCTGCACAAATAAGACCTGGGTTCTGCTGCAGGTAGGTAATCAATAGAGTGAAATGCATGGGAAAGCAGTCTCCAGAGTCAGGGAACTTCCCTTCTTCAGCTCTTCCAAACAGAGTGAAACAAAGAACTGCCACAGAGTTGGAATTTTCAGACTGTCTCCCTTAATACTCAGAGCACTTCACCCTTAACAGTGCTCCCTATGCTCAGAAATAGAAAAGCAAAGGAAGGAAATGCACCAAGCTCCTTCAATTAATGTAGTTGTCCATCTTTGCAAGAATATAAGCATTAAAGAAAGATACAAAATTTCTCAATTTATTAGGGAACAAGTTTTAGTCAGCACTAACATGAGGAACCTTTCTCATAAACAGACACACAGCAATATCACCCAAAGAAAATGGTGGAAGAGGTCTGTTTATCTCAAAGAAGGCTCAGGAGCTCAAGGACATGGTTTAGTTTGGTTAATGGTTGGACTCAATGATCTCGAAGGTCTTTTCCAACCTAAATGACTGTATGACTCCATGATAACAAAGAAATCCTCATGTTTTAAATTCCCCATACATTTCTCTCTCAAATTGACTGCTATGGCGACACATTCCCGAAACAAGTACCTTGTGGCAAACCTCAAAGCATACAAACATTAAAGGTATGTACACAAGGAAGCTTCATACACACCTTAACATTTTCTGATTTCAATTCAACATCTGTATAAAGGCCTTTCATAAAACCCGTCACTCTGATCACCTGTAGACCAAAAAGATTTAGTCAACAACACTTGAAGGCCTCTGTTCAACAAAGCTTCTGTGGCAACAGGAAATACATTGACCCTGCATGCAGTCACAGATAATAGCTTGTTTAGATCTATTTCTAAAGCTGGTTGGCAGGTCTCTGGGCTTAATCCTTATGGCTTAGGCTTCCCTCCCTATTTAATTCCATCTTTAACCTTGCTGGTTGGTGAATCCAGGATGTTTATCACAATGTAAAACATAGCACAGGCATCCTGAATGCTGCTCTATATTACACCTCATTGACTTCTTTACATGTGACTACACGTAAAGGCAGCGGCTCAGGAATACAAAAAATCCAGACTGTTTCTTTTAAATGGGAGGTGCAACCTACTAACAGGTTTCACAGAAGAGCAAATGCAGACAAAAATCAGGAAGAGTTAGACCCCTCAGTTGGTATAACCCTAAAAAGCCCTTAGATCTACTCACTATCCTAAGAACGCCAAGATTTGCTAATGCCATCCATAAAAGCTTGAGAACTACTTGCCACCCTAAAACCCTCAAAATCTACTCACTAACTCCAAGTACCATAATATTTGTTCACTACCCTATATCCCCAAGACCTACTAAATACCCTGAAAATCCCAAGACCTTACTAATTCCCTAAACGTCATGATATTCATTCAATACTTTAGAAGCCTGAGACTTACTTATGACCCTAAAAGCCCTGAGATCTGCTCAGTACCCTAAAAACCAGTGACCTACTGGCTGCACTAAAATTTGTAGGAATTGTTCACTAAAACCCCAAGTTTAATCACTACCCTGTAAAATCTCAAGGTCTACTCACTATCCTTAACCTCTAATATCTACTCGGTACCCTGAAAACAACTTACTCTCTACCACAAAAACCCCAAGACTTACTAGTCTAAACCTCTGACACCTAGCACTTCCCTAAAATCCTCTAGAATATAAGCATTAAAGCTTATATTCTTATAGCTTATATATTTCTCATATATATTTCTTATATATTTCTCATAAAGCTTAGCATACTCACTACCTTAACACCTTTAAGATTTACTCACTATCATACAATACCAAAATATACTCATTACTATACAACCCCTGAAATTTTACTCACTACTCTAAAACCGAAAATCTACTCACTACCTTAAAAGCCCCGGGATCTACCTGTTGCTCTAAATCCCATGAGGTTTACCACCCTAAAATCACTGAAAGTTACTTATCACCCTAAAACCCCAAATATCTACCAATTACACATAAACCCTTGAGATCCCCTCGCTGGTCTACATCCCTACGATCCGCCTGTACTTGGAGCGTCTCCCTCAACAGGACCCCGGGCCGGCGCCTCACTCGGCTTAGCGTCGCCCCGGCAGCGCCCCCCACTCCTCGGGCGTCCCCTAATGCCGCCAACACCGCCCCTCGCCCGCCAGAGAGCGCCGTACGGCGCGGGGAGGCCGCGTTGCTAGGCAACGCGTGGAGCGGTACCGTCGCTGTGGCCGGGCCTACCTCGGTGATGACATCGTGCAGGTAACGGAAAGGCGGTTTGTTCAGCAGCCGCTCGGTCAGCGGCGGCCGCCGGATCACCGAGCCCAGGCACTCCTGCGTCCGCCGTACCACCGACTCGTTCATAGCCGTGGCCGAGCGCTCCTCCCGCCGCAGCTCGGCATGCTCCCGGCGTGCCCCGCGTGTCTCAGTGCGCATGCGCGGGGACGGTGCGTGCGGCCTTAGCAACGGCGGGGATGTGCGTGCGTGCGTGCGTGCGTGCGTGCGTAAGGGAGCCTTGCAGGTCGTCCAGTGCAGACACTCTGCAGGGAGCAGGGACAACCTCAACTATTAGAGCAGGTTGCGCAGAGCCTCAAAATCCAACCTGACCTGGGATGTTTCCAGGATGGGGCTTCTGCCACCTCTCTGGGCAACCTGAGCCAGGGTCTCACCACTCTCAGCATAAAAAATGTATTCACAGATTCATTAGGGATTGGAAGGGACCTCGAAAGAGCATCTAGTCCAATGCCCCTGATGCAGCAGGATCACCTAGACCAAGTCACACAGGAACACATCCAGGCGGCCTTGAACGTCTCCAGTGAAGGAGACTCCACAATCACCCTGGGCAGCCTGTTTCAGTGCTCTGGCACCCTCACTGGGAAGAAGTTCCTTCTCAGGTTGATGTGGAACGTCCTATATTCCAGCTTACAACCATTGCCCCTCATCGTATCACTAGATGGCACCGAGAATAGCCCGTCTCCATCCTCTGACACGCACCCTTCAAACATTTATAGACATTAATGAGGTCACCCCTCAGCCTCCTCCTCTCCAAGCTAAAGAGACCCAGCTCCCTCAGCCTCTCCTCATAAGGGAGGTGCCCCACCTCCTTTATCATCTTCGTTGCCCTACACTGGACTGTGGACAGCTCCACATCCCTCCTGAACTGAGGAGCCCAGAACTGAACACAATACTCCAGGTGTGGTCTCACCAGGGCAGAGTAGAGGGGGAGAAGAACCTCTCTTGATCTGCTAACCAACCCCCTTCTGATCCACCCAAGGATGCTGTTGGCCCTCTTGGCCACAAGAGCACATTGCTGGCTCATAGTCATCCTGCTGTCCACCAGGACCCCCAGATCCCTTTCCCCTACACTACTCTCCCAACAGGTCAGTCCCCAGCCTATACTGGTACCTGGGGTTGTTCTTGCCCAGATGTAAGACTCTGCACTTACTCTTGTTATACCTCATTAGATTTTTCTCTGCCCAGCTCTCCAGCCTGTCCAGATCTCGCTGAATGGCAGCACAGTCTGCAGGGGTGTCGGCGACACCACCCAGCCTTGTGTCATCAGCAAACTTGCTGACAGTGCATGCCAATCCCTCATCCAAGTCATCAATGAATAGATTGAACAGGACTGGTCCCAGCACCGATCCCTGGGGCACTCCACTAGATACAGGCCTCCAACTAGACTCTGTCCCATTGACCACTACTCTCTGACTTCTACCCTGTAGCCAGTTTACGATCCACCTCACTACCCAAAAATCTAGACCACACTGCCTCAGTTTGGCTGTGAGGATGCTGTGAGAGACCGTGTCAAAAGCCTTACTTAAGTCTAGATAGATCACATCCACTGCTGTGCCATCATCATGTTGATCAAGCATGACTTTCCCTTTGCTGATTGTCCCTAATGACTCTCCTGTCCTTGATGTGCCTGGAGACAGCCTCTAGTACAAATTGTTCCTGTTCCTGGGATGGAGATGAAGCTGACTGGTCTGTAGTTACCTGGGTCTTCCTTCCTTCCCTTTTTAAAGATTGGGGTAACATTTGCTATTTTCCAGTCCCTAGACACCTCTTCCGTTCCCCAGGACCTAGCAAAGATGATGGAGAGTGGCCTAGCAATGACTTCCACCATCTCCCTTAGCACACGCCGGTGCATCCCATCTGGGCCAATGGATTTGTGTATATCCAGTTTGCTCAACTTATCCCTAACCCAGTCTGGATCTCCTCTCTTTCAGTTTAAAACCATCACCTCTTGTTCTGTCATAAGAGCCTCTGCTGAAATGTACCTCTCGATCTCTCTTCTTGGCTCCTTTAAGCACAGAAAAACCACACCAAGGTGTTCCCAGAGCCTTCTCCAGGCTGAACAGTCTTTCAACTGACTCACAGCAAAGGGGTTCCAGCCCTCAGAGCATTTCTATGTCTTCCTCTGGTCCTGCTCCAGCAGGCCAATGTCTGTTCTGTGCTGAGGAGCCCAGAGCCAGAACCAGCACTGCAGATGGTGTCTCACCAGAGTGCAGCAGAAGGGCAGAAACCCCTCCCCAAACCTGCTTGCCATACTGCTGAGGATGCAAGCCAGGACAGGGCTGGCTTCTGGGCTGCACACTGCTGGCTCATGTCCAGACTTTCATCACCCAGTACCCCAATTCCTTCAACCAGCAAGTCCTTCACTGCAAGGCTGCTCTCTAAGCCTACTCTGTCCAGCCTGCATTTGTTCCAGAGAACTGGGCACAGCTCAGCCCCTGGTTTGAATAATCAGCTTATGAATGTTGCTCAGAAACATCAACTGTAGCTTCTGGTGTGGGTGGTTTAGTTTTGGTCTGGTTTAATTGCACTTGAAATGAAGTAGTATAAACTCAGAGCAATGGATGAGGGCAAAGGAGGTAATGTTGGCATTGCCCCCTCTCACTCCCCAGTACAGCCAGGACACAGCCATTAAAGAGGAGCACAGGACCCCCAGCACCACCCTTGTCTCCTGCCACCAGGCAGTAAACAAGGTCCTCCCTACAAGTGCTCCACTGTTGCCCCACTACAGCCCTTATTAATGAGCCAAAGCCTGTCTGTACTGCAGTCTCGGCATCCCTGACAACCTTCAGGACCAGATCTTGGAAGTTGTGAAAGAAAATACTGGTTTGCTACTTGGCCAGTCATGACCATTAGTGTTTGAAAGATGAACCTCAGCCCAACCAATCTTATGAATTCAATAACTTCACATATTTATGCAGGTTCCAACCTCTGTCAGCTGAGCTACCAAATGCTGCTGTAAAATACAGATGCAGCCTGAGAACAGAATAACAGATCTGATTTTCAGGGCTGGTATAGGGGATGTTTTTCAACTCACTATTTAATTAAGTTGGAAGGAATAAAATTATCAATAGTTATGAATGTTTAATGGTAAGTTGATCATGTATTAAAAAATACAACACAAAAGTATAGCAGGAGTAGAACTGAGGACTCTTCTAAAGGGCTACCATTCACATACTTGTGAGGAAGGTGTAAGCGTTTTCACCAACCTTGTTTGTATTGCTAAATCCCTCTGCACCTTCACTGTAAATTACTGTTGGGTTGCTTTTCCTTACGTATAATATCCTTAAAATATTTAACTTTAACACCTGCAAATGCTTGAGGACAAATTCAGAGGTGTCCGGAAAGTAATGCATTAATAAAACAAAATTACATTTCCTAACTAATTACTTGAAAAAATAAAAATCCTTTCAATAGACTGGCCCTGGTGAGGCCACACCTTGAGTACTGTGTGCAGTTTTGGGCACTGCAGTATAGGAAGGACATCAAGGTGCTGGAGAAGGTGCAGAGAAGGGCAACTATCAAGGATCATAGGATCATAGGATGTTAGGGGTTGGAAGGGACCCAAGAGATCATCGAGTCCAACCCCCCCGCGGGAGCAGGACAAAACTATCTAACACAGATCACAGAGGAACGCATCCAGGCGGCCTTGAAAGTCCCCAGAGAAGGAGACTCCACGACCTCCCTGGGGAGCCTGTTCCAGTGCTCTGTGACCCTCACAGCAAAGAAGTTCCCCCTTGTGTTGAGGCGGAACCTCCTCTGCTGCAACTTACACCCATTGCTCCTTGTCCTATCACAGGGAGCAAGTGAAAAGAGCCTGTCCCCCACCTCCTGGCCAGCCTTCAGGTACTTATAAACATTGATCAAATCTCCCCTAAGTCTTCTCTTCTCCAGACTAAAAAGCCCCAAGTCCCTCAGCCTCTCCTCATAAGCCATGCCCTCCTGTCCCCTAATC